>CAUYLG010041886.1:0-132836 GCA_963573385.1 Cacajao melanocephalus
CACCCCCAACAGACCCCAGGGTGTGATAGTCCCCTCCCTGTGTCCACGTGTTCTCATTGTTCAACACCCACCTATGAGTGAGAACATGCGGCGTTTGATTTTCTGTTCTTGTGTCAGTTTGCTGAGAATGATGGTTTCCAGATTCATCCATGTCCCTACAAAGGACACGAACTCATTGTTTTTTGTGGCTGCATAGTATTCCATGGTGTATATGTGCCACATTTTCCCTGTCCAGTCTATCATCAATGGGCATTTGAGTTGGTTCCAGGTCTTTGCTATTGTAAATGGTGCCACTATAAACAAATGTATGCATGTGTCTTTATAATAGAATGATTTATAATCCTTTGGGTATATACCCAGTAATGAGATTGCTGGGTCAAATGGAATTTCTATTTCTAGGTCCTTGAGGAAGTGCTACACTGTCTTCCACAACGGTTGAACTAATTTACACTCCCACCAACGGTGTAAAAGTGTTCCTATTTCTCCACATCCTCTCCAGCATCTGTTGTCTCCAGATTTTTTAATGATCATCATTCTAACTGGTGTGAGGTAGTATCTCAATGTGGTTTTGATTTGCATTTATCTAATAATCAGTCATGATGAGCATCTTTTCATGTGTTTGTCAGCCTCATATTTTTTGTATTTTTAGTAGAGACAGGGTTTCGCCATATTGCCCAGGCTGGTCTCGAACTCCTCAGCTCAGACAATCTGCCTGCCTCAGCCTCTCAAAGTACTAGGATTATAGGCATGAGCCACTGTGCCCAGCTGCTACTTAATACTTCTAGGACCAATCTGCTTCACCGTGGCCCCTCGGCCATGACTAGCCTAGGCCCTTTTTCTCTCTTATACGGATGTCTGTGTCTTAACTGGTTGCCTACAGTCTTGTTGTCTTCCAACCCTTTCCCTACACTGTAGGCTGTGTACACAGCTCAGTTTCTCTGCCTCAACTTTCAGTGGCTTCCCAGGAACCTGGGAAAAAGCTTAGCATGGCTCAGATGACCCTTGCTTCTCTCTCCTGGGTCCATGCCATTCCCACTTTCCAGCTCCTCTTCCCTCCATATTGAACTTCTCTCCTGAATGTGCCACTTTTTCCATTTTCAGTGCTCTTCCCTCAGCCAGGAGCTTCCTTCATGTAACTCAGTTTGGCGGTCACTTCATCCATTTCATTCATTCATTCACTCAGGATTGACTGAGTGCCCACTATATTCTGAAAGATGTACTATATTCTAGTAGGGAGACAGCCAAGAAACAAGTGCACATGTTAACACGTGACGTATCTAATGTCTGTTAATTTGGGTATGGTACTCAGGGAACACGGAAGTGAGGGAGCTGGTCACGCAAAGAAGAACAGGAGGGACACAGATATTCAAAGCTGGGGGAAATATGTGCGAAACCTCTGTGGGAATAAAGCCAGAGTGTGGAGGAAACAGCAAAGCATCCCGAGGGGCTGGAGCAGAGAGAAAGGGGTCAGTGGTGAGGAGTGAGGTCTGGGAGGAGGCCTGGGGCACTTGTGGACTTTGCCTGACAGTCCCCACCACTCTCTCCAGCTCTGACCTCAAAGGCAGCCTGTATTTTTCTAATTTTTCTGCTTGGCACTCTGTGTTGTAAGTGAATGCTGAAGTATCCATGTTCCCACCCACACTACAGCCTTTTGGGTCTTATTCACAATTTAATCTCTGGAATAAGGTAGGTTCTCAATAAATATTTGTGGGTGATTAAATGACTAGCAGGAACAAGAATAGAGTTGAAAGAATAAGATGTCATTAGCCCCCTGCAAAGTAGCCCATGACAAGTGGCAGGTAAGGGTGGACTGTCTGGGGATGGGGCCAGATGATTCTGCAAGGCCGGCAGTGTTGGGGAGGGAGGGAAGCAGAGATCCCCTGGACGGGAGATGAGCTGGTCTCCTATCTGAGTGGTCTCCTATCTGAGTGCGTCTTGGCAGGCTGAGAGGAGAAGGCTGGGGTGAGGAATTTCTGGCAAAGGGGATTCCTCCAGGTGGGAGGATTGGGGGTTATTTGGAAAACAATGAGTAGACCACAAAGTTATTTCTTATAACAACATGGAAAGAGCACAGAGCAGGGAAAGAGTCCAGGTATCCCCCATGCCTCTGGGCCTGGAATCCGGCGGTGCGAGGGAGGGGTGAACTTGGGTGTCTGTGAATTTCCACGAGCTCTGATGTTCCAGGAGTCAAAGAGCCCTGAACCCAGGACCAGCTGGACAGAGAAGGAAGGTTTCAGGTTGCTGGTGCTGCAGTTAGCTCGGATGAGCTTGTGCTTGGCTCCCTGGGTGCAGATCACCAGTGCAAAGCTCGATGACACACAGTGGGTCTGCAAGGCTGCCTGAGGCAAATCCATCACTGCTGCCTGGCTCTGAGATGGAAGTCTAGTGAGTCCACAGATTATCCATTTCATGCATCTTCCCACCCAAGATAGAATTCCTTCCATGTTAGTTTCCTAGGGCTGGCATAAACAACCCCCACAAGCCAGATGGTTTAAACGACAGAAATGTATTCTCATAGTTCTGGAGGCTAGAAATCTGAAGGCAAGGTGTTGGCAGGCTCCCTCTGAAACCTAAGGGGCAATCCTTCCTTGTCTCTTCCTAGACTCTGGTGGTATTCTGGCAATCTTGGGAGCCCCTGGTTTGTAGCTGCGTCGTGCGAGCCTCTGCCTGTCTAGACGTGGGCTTCTCCCTGTAGGCCTCTGCCTGCACATGACTGTCTTTCTGTAAGGACACCTGTCATTGGATTAGAAGCATCCTACTCCAGCATGACCTCATGTCAACTCGTGCACCTGCGACAGCCAGATTTCCGATCTAATCACATGCTGAGGTACCGCGGGTGTGGAGTTGGATATATTTTTTTCATGGGAGTGGGGTGCAATTCAGCCCACACACCATCCGTGCTGTCCCCAGCAAGGGGTCTTTTAGCCTCTGGTGGGCACCCTGACTGAGGGGGCAGGGCCTGCAATGCAATCAGCTCTTTGCCAGATTGTACCCTCCCCCCCACCTTCCTTCCTCTCTCCCACAAATATTTATCAGGAGATTAATATATTCCAAGAATGGTGCCAAGTCCTGGGTGCCCAACAGTAAACAAAACAGAGACTATGGGAAAAGCTTTCGTTACATCATCCTCTCTCACAGGTCCTCTGAGACCACACAGAGCATGCAGCGGCATCCTGAATGACCGAAGACAGTAATGGACTCCCCAAGGCTCCCGTGGACTGAACCCCTGTGATTTCTTTACATAGTTCTCCTATGGAGGGTGACTCTATATGTGATGGACTAAACCAGGACACTTTTGAGAGTGAACATGGGAGCTATCGATAATTACGCTGAGACGCAGCAACGTCCGGGACCAACTCAACATTCAGTCTGCTCACGGGGCACGGGTTTCCCGGTCCTTCCCTAGCCTGACTGCTCTTCTCCGGATACTTGGTGGTCTGTCTCCTTTTAAACCATTGCTCCCAGAACTGATTCCCATATGTGTCTGCCGTAGTGGAAAATACCAAATAGGCAAGAAGATCATTCCAATACTATCTGCTCAACACCTTAATAGAGGCAAGAGAGAACGGAGAGGAAGAACTGATGGACTCTTTGTGATGGAGTGGAAGATGGCTTCGCAGAGGAACTGCTGTCTGAGATGAATCTTCAAGCATGAGTAGGAGTTTCTCCAGGCAGGAAGGGCGCTGTTGCTTCCCCTCAGGGTAGAGGGGAGAGAGAGAGTTCTCCATGCGCACGCCTGTTGCTGAATGCGACTTATGCTGTTTTCCTGCTTTGAGTGAACTCGAGGGTGGTATGAGGAGGTTGCATTTGTCCCGCATGCCGGTTGTTCTGTCCTGTTCCTGATCTTCAGATTTGTCGTAAGGAAGAACAGCTGACGTACATGCAGAATTTGACAAATGAGGCAACAAGCAACTTGATCTGGGATCCATCGTCTTCTAGACCCCAGTAGGAGTGAGTCATTTACAAGCGTTTGTTGAGAACAGGCTTCACTGATGGGTCTATGCTGGTCTCTGGGAAGGCAAAGGTCACATGTGGTCACTGATCTCAAAGAAATTGACCCAGGCAGCAAGACACATGCATGCAATTAACTTTAAATCATACCAAAATATCTAAGGGCCATCACACACCTTTATAAGTTTTGTGAACATTTTAGGAATACAGAGAAAGTCACAAGTAATTCCAGCTGGAGGAATACAGTTGGCTTGCACTGAAGAACTTTGAGGACCTTGATGGCCAAGTCACACATCCTAGCTGGAGAAAGAGAGGCTCAGAGGTGTGGACACACAGGAAATGATTGAGGCAGGACCAGACTTTGAGGCCAAGGGGGTGGGTGAGGTGGAGGGGTGAAGAGAAGACAGGTAAGGGAGGCTGCCTTGGGGTGCAGAACAGGGAGCTGCTGGGGTAGCAGGTCAGCATGGCGCCTGGACAACTGTCCTCACCCCTGCCTTCCCTCCTGCTAAGGTCTGAGCACCAGTCTGGTGGCCACCCCAGCTGCCTGGGGTCCCTGAGGCCTCTACCACCAAAGCACACACAGCTGCCTCTGGCTGAGTTCTGTGGTCTCCTGCACCCCCTCCTCCTGCTTCCCCCTGGAGGTAGGCCCTTTCACTGCCAAGTGCCTGCCCACTGCCTCCTCTGAGGTGAGTGGTGCTCATCCTTGCGAGGGACCCAGACACTCTCACAGCCCAGGTTGATACCACCAAGAGTGAATCCTCACTAGCCCTCTAAAATCGGAAAATGGGACCCATCTCAGACAGTGCTGGGATCAGAGGTGTGAACATCGAAGGGCTGAGAAGAGAATGTCAAACCCCAAAGCATCCCCAGCGCTGTGCCTTCCCATCCTGGGTGAGGGGAGTTCTGCAGGGGCACTGGGTGCTTGTCTACTGGCGTCTGGTGCCCAGGCTGGAGTATAATGACATGATCTCAACCTCCCTCACCCTGCGTGGCTGGAGCAGGCTTCTCTCTCTGGGCGCTCCTGGGCTCCTATGGGCATTGGCCACAGGGTACCACAGTTGGGCATGTCTGCATCTTTGTGCCTTCTGGGCTGGCAGCACCCTGAGGACAGCAAGTGGGGTCTCCTTGTTTCTGAGTCCTCAGAACTGGCACACACAGTAGGTGATCAACAAATGTGAATGGAAAAAGAAAAGTGAGCAAAAGAGGAGGGAAGTAGATGGGGAAGGGCATGGAGAGGGAGGAGCACAGTACTTGGAGCTGCAAGCAGATTGCACCGGGATTACACTGGGCCCTACGCACTTTTGCCCTTGTGAACCCCATCCTTTTATAAGAGTAAAAGTCAGCTGGGCGCAGCAGCTCATGCCTGTAATCCCAGCACTTTGGGAATCACTTGAGGCCAGGAGTTTGAGACCAGCCTGGCCAACATGGTAAATACCGTCTTTACTGAAAAATACAAAAATTAGTCTGGTGTACTTGTGCATGCCTGTAATCCCAGCCACTCAGGAGGCTGAGGCATGAGAACTGCTTGAACCTGGGAGGCGGAGGTTGCCAAGATGATGCCATTACACTCCAGCCTAGGCGACAGACTAAGACTCCGTCTAAAAAAAAAAAAGTGCAGTAGGCCTAGACACTGTGCCACTGTGTCCAGTGAGAGAAGGAGCCCAGAGCACAGTGGTCACCTAGGAAGGAAAGGGACTGCCAGGTCCTAGCCAAACAAAACTGACCTTTTGTTGCAGCAAATTCCTGGAAGCCCCCTCTTGTGCCAGACATTAGCCATTTGGTTGCTGGATCTTAGGAAGGGCCAGAGGATAGGGGCAGGGGCTGGAATGCTGGGCAGAGGGGCATGTCGGGAGACTGGAGCAGTGGCTCTTCATTGACTGTATGGAAGATTCTTAATATTTGAAAAATGGTATAGACATTCTCATACCTTTTTTTGTTGTTGTTTTGTTTTATTTTTGAGACAGAGTCTCACTCTGTTGCCCAGGCTGGAGTGCAATGGTGCGATCTCAGCTCACTGCAATCTCCTCCTCCAGGGTTCAAGCAATTGTCCTGCCTCAGCCTCCTGAGTAGCTGGGATTACAGCATGTGCCACCGTGCCCGGCTAATCTTTGCATTTTTAGTAGAGACGGGGTTTCACCATGTTGGCCAGGCTGGTCTCGAACTCCTGACCTCAGGTCATCCACTCACCTCGGCCTCCCAAAGTGCTGGGATTACAGGCATGAGCCACCTGGCCCTGCTCTGATGCCTTCTATAAGGCTTGGATAAAAGTAGAAATAACAAAATATGGCCACTGCAAATATGCAAGATGAAGAAAAAGGAGGAAGACAGCCCAAAGGCCAGGTTTCTGATCTGGGTACCAGTGAAACAGAGAATTCATTGGCAGGAGTCGTCTACAGGGGAGAGATAATGAGTTCTGTCTGGGACACATTAAATGTGGTATATCTCTGGGATTTCCAGGAAGCCGTGCCTGTGTTGAATAGAAGTGTGTAGACTTTCTAGGAAATAAATGGAGATGTAAACAGAAGTGTGGGAGGTATCAGTCAGCACATAGTAGGCTCTCAACTAGTCTGTCTTGATTTGGTGTTGCCAACACCCCAGGGCTGAATGAGAAATCCCCAATGTGAACACATCAGCCCAGCTTGGGAGGTGACTGGGAGGACCCCACACAGACTAACTTTAAAAGAAAGCACAGACCATCTTTTGTGTGATTATGATCGACACAAACACCTGGAGGGCATATCTCAGCTCAAAGTTCCCTAGGTGTGCGGGGCTGTCAGATGTCAGCGGGAGGGGCCAGTAAGAGCTTGCCTTGAATCTTGAAATCTGGGAGGCAGACGAAGAAGAAACTGCATCTTCCAAACCCTGAAGCAATACTTATTTTTCCTTCACATCTATTTCTCTAAGTGTATTTTTCCAACCTTGTTGGTAGATATTATATAATCGCATTGTTTCAATATTTGAGATGGTGATTACACCACCATTCAATTTTAATTGGTACTTCTGTTAATATGTCAGATGTTCTCAGGCAAAATTAATTAGGACTAAACGATTGACGGTCTTTAAAATCCAAACTTTCAAAAATGAACCAGTTTCATAACCCATACCACAACTGTGGAGTTAATTTGGATCATAGCGTTTATCAGCTCAGGGATAATCTTCCTCAAGCACACATGCTAGTCTTATCAATAAGAAATAAAGACTGG
Source organism: Cacajao melanocephalus (assembly GCA_963573385.1). NCBI lineage: Eukaryota > Metazoa > Chordata > Mammalia > Primates > Pitheciidae > Cacajao > Cacajao melanocephalus. The sequence continues at coordinate 7,155 of CAUYLG010041886.1, forward strand.
GCACGGTGGCTCCTGCCTGTAATCCCAGGTGGGTTTATCATCCGAGGTCAGGAATTCGAGACCAGCCTGGCCAACATGGTGAAATCCCTCTTTACTAAAAATACAAATATTAGCCAGGTATAGTGGCAAGCACCTGTAATCCCAGCTACTTGGGAGGCTAAGGCAGGAGAATCACTTGAACCTGGGAGGTGGAGGCTACAGTGAGCTCATATCATGCCACTGCACTCCAGCCTGGGCAATAGAACAAGACTCCATCTCAAAACAAAACAAAACACAAATACAGTTAAGAAGCAGAATTTAAAACAGCTTAGTCCAACCTCCTATCTGAGACAGAAATCCCTTCCATAGCAGGTCAGATGCTTCTCTAGTCTCTTTTCAATCCTGTGAGTGATGGTGATCTCAGTACCTGCCAAGACAGCCCCCTCCATTATTGGCTTGTTCTAATTGCTACCAAATTCTTTCTTACGTCATACTGGATTAGAGTTCCCTGTCATTGCCTCTTGTTAGCTGTAAATTTCAGTTTCTGGAGCAACAGAGAAATTCCGTTTCTAATTGGAAGATTCCTCCAAGAACTGACTCCTTGAAAAGAGAAAAACAAAAAGGCTCATGAGATATATACTCTTCTCCCAGTGATTATATTAAGGTGAAGCTCTTGGGAGTTTTGCAGCAGACTTCATTTCACATTGTGGTGTTATAAGTCTATAAACTTAGAGTATTTTAGAAACCTCTGTTCTAAAAGGAGTTCTGAATAGATTGGTTAATTGCTGTGGCTGCACTTGGATGTAATTTGCAGAAAAGACAGCCCACCTTAAGGTCTTACCTAAGCTTTGCTCATTCGGGTGGATGAGCCCCCCACCACCTGCCCAAGACCACCAAGAGGATTACTATACAATATAAATAGTTTATTTTAAAATCAAATTGTGGGCCGGGAATGGTGGCTCATGCCTGTAATTCCAGCACTTTGGGAGGACGAGGTGGGCAGATCATGAGGTCAGGAGTTCAAAACCAGCCTGACCAACATGGTGAAACCCTATCTCTACTAAAAATACAAAAATTAGCCCAGTGTGGTCACGGGTACCTGTAGTCCTAGCTACACAGGAGGCTGAGGCAGGAGAATTTCTTGAACCCAGGAGGCGGAGGTTTCAGTGAGCCGAGATCACGCCATTGCACTCCAGCACTTTGGACAACAGAGTGAGACTCTGTCTCAAAATAAATAAATTAATTAATAAAATAAAATAAGATTGTATGTACAAGTTTGTATGGATAAACAATAAATTTAAATTATGTGCACGAGGTTAAATGTAATCTTAAAGATGGCATCAGGGAACCTTCATAAACAAACGTGCACTTTGGAGTTAGTTTATGTTAGAATTTCAGCTGTGCCACTTATTAACCATGTGACCTTGGGCCCCAGTTTCCTCAGATGAAAAGTGGGTATGAAAATAATTGACCTTGCAAGGCTGGAGTGAGTATTAAGTGCAAAACCACCTATATTCAGCCTGGGATATAGCAGGTACTCAATAAAAGATCAGGATTGTAGATCCCAATTTTAAACATGAGAGAAAATATTCATTTAATTTCTTTAGAAAATTAAATAGCAAAAACAGACATATACAATCTAGTAATAAAAAATCAAGGCCATATGTTTAAAGTGTCTGTCAATGTTTAAAGATGTGAAATTAAAAGGTAATGACACCCAATCATTATTTTAAAAAAAATTCAAACAATCAACAGAAAAACAAGTGAAAATGTCCACCATCTCTCCATTTCAATGCTCAGTCCCTTTCCCCAATAATTCTGCTAAATAGTTTGGTGTGCAATCTTCCAGATATGCTTATACAAGCACGTACGACGTATTCCCTTCAAAAATTAACTTATGCCATACACATCGTTCTGCCACTTCTTTTTGCATCTGACACTACATGATAGACAGGAGCTCCAGCTCTGCCCTTTTCATAGCCAGGCATTAAAATTATTGTTATTGTTATTTTCTTTCCAGGCAGAGTTTCACTCTTGTCACCCAGGCTGGAGTGCAATGGTACGATCTCGGCTCACTGCAACCTCTGCCTCCTGGGTTCAAGTGATTCTCCTGCCTCAGCCTCCCAACTAGCTGGGATTACAAGCGCCCACCACCACACCAGGCTAATTTTTGTATTTTTAGTAGAGATGAGGTTTCACCATTTTGGTCAGGCTGGTTTTGAACTCCTGACCTCATGTGATCCACCCATCTTGGCCTCCCAAAGTGCTGGGATTTCAGGCATGAGCCAATACACCCAGCCACCACCAAGTATTACTAAATTGGGTTTAAAAACAGGGCTTTTGGCCAGGTGCAGTGGCTCATACCTGTAATCCCAACACTTTGGGAGGCCACAGCTAGCAGATCCTTTGAGCTAAGGAGTTTGACTGTCCTAGGCAACATAGCAAGACCCTGTCTCTACTAAACAAAAAAAAGTTAGCAGGGTGTGGTGACACTCGCCAGTATTCCCAGGTACTTAGGAGGCTGAGGTGAGAGGATCACTTAAGCCAGGAAGGTCGAGGCTGCAATGAGCTATGATTGCAGCAGTGCACTCTAGCCTGGGTGACAGAGTGAGATCCTGTCTCAAAAATCAATAATAAATAAATAATTTTTTTAAAGGCCTTAAAAAAACTAAGGTCAATGAAATGTAAGGGTTTCCCCAAGTCCACAATTCTAAAGGGTTGGATGACAATGGAAAAATTCAGGTTAACATCTGATTATTTCTTCTTGAAACTATGGCAGAGGTCAGACAGCAGGTGGGGAGATAATCCAGATAAGGCAATTAGAGGATTCCGAAGGAGCAGGAATTTTGTAGTATTGACAACCACCTCTACAATGACACAGCGCTCTGTCACTATTGGCAATGGTTGCAGTCCTGCAAGGAGAGGGGAGACCACTATTCCCATTTTAAAGAGGAGGTAACAGATTCACAGAAGCCGACAGGCCACTGCAAGGACAGGAGTTGAGAGTCAGGTAGAGGAAGGGGGACTTTGACTCTCCAAGGCCCCAGGCCAGCGGGGAAGCTATAAAAAGGAGCAAAGTGAGCCCTTGGCATCTGACCCCTGCCTTGAATAGAGCTGAGGTTCCTTCTGCAATTTCAGAGGAATGCTGCTCTGTGACATCTGACTTAAGGGCTAAATAGTCTGCAGTTTTGTGACTGCCTGTGATGTAGCCGGCACCGTGTTAGAAATAAGTGAATGCGGGAAAAGGGGACCCGCACACTAGGCTGGCAGCCATGACTTCTGTCCCGTGTGGGGCATGTCACCGCCCTGAAGAGTGGTGTGGGTACAGGAGCTCTTCCTTGGCTTGGAACTGAGGCAGTTGGGGGCTCCATGAGTACAGAAGAGGGAGCATGGGAACTCACTCATGCTGGAGTTCATAGAATGAAAATCTCTTTCATCCATCCTCAAGGTTTCAGAGGTGAACAGAGAGTCTGGAATTATCTAAGGCTGATCTTGTGTTACAATACAGTAGAATAAAATGAGGAAAAGGGACAAGAAATCTCATCTTTCTATGCAGACTTGGGAGTGGCCGGGACAGGACAATGATGTTGAGAAAGCGAATCAGGCAGCCTAGCCCATCATTCTCGGGGAAATCAGGGGACCCACTCAGGAAAGACAGACAGACCTTGCTCCCCTGGACAGCATCTGGGGGGTTCTGGGGGTCTGGCTATCTTTGGCTCAGATTAGCAAAGCTGGGAGGAACTGACAGCTCCTGTCAGCCTCTCTCTGGGGCCCTCACAGAGAGGATACTGTCACTCTTGTCTAGTACTATAATGGGTCAGGAGTCTTCAGTCAGCCAGAGGGGAGACGCTGACCAACAGGACATCTCCATTCTCCCCAGCCCCACCAGCAGCATGGATGCTGAGAATTGAGTCTCAGATGGAGAGACCTGAAGCAGATTCTGCAGAAAAGGTGACCCATGCCAGGGCTGTCACCTTCCCAAGGCCCTAGGAGCTCTGCTTAGCTCATCTGTGCCTCTGGAGGAACCTGGACCTGCAGAGGTGCCCTTTTGAGGATACTGGGGCTAGTGGCTTCTTCCAGCCCTCCCTTCTCAGGAGAGCTGGTGTCCTTGCTTTTGTGAACATTTCACTCCTTCATCGAGAAACTGGGTCCCCAGAGGAGAATAGAGACAACTGCTGATTTCCACAGGTGGAAGAGATGAAAGCCAGAACGTTCTCCTGGTTTCATGAGAAAGTGCTGGGGTTTTATTGTTTGTGTGATTTGATTGATCTGAATGTGTGGCTTTCAGTCTGGTTTTGAAACCCCTCAAGATCCCCAGAGGGGCTGGACGTGGTGGCTCACATCTGTAATCCCAGCACTTTGGGAGGATGAGGCGGGTGGATCTCTTGAGGTCAGGAGTCCCAGAGCAGCCTGACCAACATGGCGAAACCCCATCTCTACTAAAAATACAAAATTAGCCGAGTGTGGTGGCAGGCGCTTGTAATCCCAGCTACTCAGGAGGTTGAAGCACCGTAAGAATCGCTTGAACCCAGGAGGCAGAGGTTGCAGTGAGCTGAGATGGTGCCACTGCACTCCAGCCTGGGCAACAGAATGAGACTCTGTTTCGAAAAAATAAAAATAAAATAAAAAACTGAGCTTAGTGTAAAAGATATTTAGTTGTTATTTTTTAAATAAAAAGTTCCGTAGCTGCAAGCAAATTTGAAAACTACAAGTCTGCTGCCTCAGTTTTCTATAGATTGCTGGTCCTGACATTCTGTCTATCTATCTAATTATTTATAATAACTACTGAGATTACAGGCGCTGGCCACCAAGCCTGGCTAGTTTCTGTATTTTTAGTAGAAATGGTGTTTCGCCACATTTGTTAGGCTAGTCTCAAACTCCTGACATCAAGTGATCTGCCTTCTTCAGCCTCCCAAAGTGCTGGGATTACAGGCTTGAGCCACTGCACCCTGCCGTGACATTCTCCTTATGTACACAGAGACATAAGTTCTTGTTTTAGAATAGAAAGAAATCCTTCCATTCATCCCACAAAATATTTTTTGAGCACCTCCTTTGTGCCAGGTAAAACTATGCATCATGAAAAATGAAAAGGTCTAGTAGGCTCATGTCTATAATCCCAGCACTTTGCGAGGCTGAGGTGAGCAGATCACCTAAGGTCAGGAGTTCAAGATCAGCCTGACCAACATGGAGAAATGCCGTCTCTACTAAAAATACAAAATTAGCTGAGCATGGTGGCACATGCCTGTAATCCCAGCTACTTGGGAGGCTAAGGCAGGAGAATCGGTTGATCCCGGGAGGCAGAGGTTGCGGTGAGCCGAGATTGCAACATTGCACTCCAGTCTGGACAATAAAAGACAGGAGCAAAACTCTGTCTAGGGAAAAAAAAAGGTCTAGTAAAGGCTGCCCTTGTCCTTGAAGAGACTGCACGTGGGGGCACAGGTGACACCACAGCAGCCAGTTCAGAGGAAGCATTTCGAAGTGAAGTCTGGGTTTCTATCCTTGAATGACTTCATTCCAATCAGCTGTAGCTATAGACACCATTCTCTTCAAGACTTCTCTCTCTCTCTTTTTTTTAAACCTGTATGTATTTTAATACAGAAAACTTTTTTCATGAAACAACTTGCAGCACTAACTTAGACTTAATTAGAATATCTTCAACAGGCTGGGTATGGTGGCTCACGCCTGTAATCCCAGCACTTTGAGAGGCCAAGACCAGAGGATCATTTGAGGTCAGGAGTTCGAGACTAGCCTGGCCAACATGGTGAAACACCGTCTTTACTAAAAATAAAAACAACAGCAACAAAACAAAATTAGCTGGATGTGGTAGCACATGCCTGTAATCCCAGCTACTTGGGAGGCTGAGGCAGGAGAATCACTTGAACAGGGGAGATGGGGGTTGCAGTCAGCCAAGATTGTGCCACTGCACTCCAGCCTGGGTGACAGAGACTCCATCTCAAAAAAAAAAAAAATCAACAGTTTGCTTTAAATCATAATTATAATAAAAATCCATTAAATTTGTACTATTAAGGCTTAGAATTTAAAAGGTTATTTAACAAATAACAAAAATAAGACTCTGCTTTTTTTCTCTAGACTTACTTTAGTACCTTGAGTTTAGGAAGCTTTCTGGGCCCCATGCCCATGCCCTTGGTCTTTTGTCTCCAAACCAACCATTCTATCCACCTTGATCCACTGGGGCGTTTTAGCACAGAGCGTAACAGCAACACACTTGATTTGGTTTGTTCCTTCTGGCTGTTTTCCCTCTTTCACAAGGGGCTGCTCCTTTAGTAAGAAGGCAGTAATATGTGACAAGAAAAAAAAGTAAGCCAACGTTGCATTAGGCCTCTGTGACTTGGGGGTTGTTTGTTACTACAGCATACTCTCATCCATCCTGACTAATACAATCCTATCTACCCTTGTGTCCAGGGCAAACTGTTTCTCATCCTATAGCTCAATGTCCTCCCAGGCTGTGAAACCATGTTCCACTCCCCCAGGGAGGGGTGGAGTCTCTTTCCTCTGGGCCATCCTTAATTGTATCACACAATAAGTTTTATTGGATTTTTCTGTGTGGCTTATAAATGTCTCACAAGCAGAAGTTACGGTTATATATAGTCATATACAAGTGTTTGTTGATGGACTAAATGAATGCTTGTATTTAGAAATTGCTTCCTAAAGCCTACTGTTCAGAGCTCATTTCTGAGCTGCAAAGACACAGTCTGTCACTGTAAAAGTGACATGGTGCAATCAGCAGCATCTGTCCAACAAGTCGAGCTAGGTATGCAAGCTTGAAATCAAGGCAGTTAGGAGAGAGAGTCCATAAGGTTTCTTTCAGACTCCAATAGTCAGTGCCCTGTGAGTGCAGCTGGACCAGAAAGAGACCTTCCTTGACCAGTGTCAGGGAAAACAGCATAGTCCTCCACACTGAAACAATTTGTTAGCATGTACAAGTTCACATTTTTCTGCATTTTAACTTCTAATTGGTTTCCTCTTTTGTGCTAAGAATGCCATCTGTCCCTTTGACAGGTTTTTGGATTTGATACTACTTACCAGGAAATATGACCATTATAAGCATTGTAAGAGGATTCAAAAGTGTCCATCCCAAACAGCCCTGTTTTAGGAACTTCAGGATCCCGTACTGTTCATGTGTAGAGGTTTTACCATTTTTTCAAGCCCCTGCCCCACAGAATAAAGTCCTTTTCCTCTACAATTTCTTTGAGCTCATAATATAAAGCAAGGTAACATACATGGTCCCATTTTAATTCTAGATTTTATATCTTCTCTGTTGCAGTAAAAATAATATTATTATCCCTATTTGTAGATAAGAAAACTGAGGCTGATGGAAATGGATGTGCCTAAGATCATATAGAAATGATAGAACCTGGTCATTAAATTTAATTTCTGAATCTAAGCCCACTGCCCTACAGATATCTTTCCCTTGTGGAATAAAAGCAGAGAGGGGCTCATTATTCCTATTCTCTGAACCAGGAGAAGTTCATTGACCAATCTAAAATTCTTCAACAAGTAAGACACAATTCTAAGCTTGAAGAACGCCAGCCCTCTCCCAGGCGACCCTGTGCTCTTACTAGGACTACCTTATACTACCTTCACTCTGCAGTTCCTTCTTTCAAGCCTAAAGTTACTTGGTTACAGATGAGCCAAGAAAAGCAAAGAGGCATGGCCCAGAGAGATTCCAATTGAAGAAAGAATGATTCATGGCCAAGCGTGGTGGCTTACTCCTGTAATCCTAGCACTTTGGGAGGCTGAGGCGGGTGGATTGCCTGAGCTCAGGAGTTCGAGACCAGCCTGGGCAACACGGTGAAACCTTGTCTCTACCAAAAAAATTAGCCGGGTGTGGCGGTGTGCACCTGTACGTAGTTCCAGCTACTCAGGAGGCTGAGGCAAACTGCTTAAACCCCGGAGGCGGAGGTTGCAGTGAGCCAAGATCGCATCACTGCACTCCAGCCTAGGTGACAGAGCGAGACTCCGTCTCCAAAAAACAAAACAAACAAAGAAAAAGAATGATTCACCAACCCCATTAAAATAAAGAGCCATCTTTGGCAGGCTCCCCCAGGACCCACATGTTGTGATCTATTGCTGCGGGATCCACTAAGCCACTGCAGGAGGACAGGGAGGGAATTAACCTTTACTGGACATCCATTATAAGCCAGACAGCTACTTCATGTAATCCTCACATGATACTAATAGGAGGAGGAAGAAACGGCCAGGCGCGGTGGCTCATGCTTGTAATCCCAGCACTTTGGGAGGCCAAGGTGGGTGGATCACTTGAGGCCAGGAGTTTGAGACCAGCCTAGCCAACAGGGTGAAGCCAAAAAACAATAGCTAGGTGTGGTGGCTTGAGCCTGTAATCCAACTACTCAGGAGGCTGAGGCACAAGAATCGCTTGAAACCAGGAGTGGGGGTTGCAGTGAGCCGAGATGGTGCCATTGCACTCCAGCCTGGGCAACAGAGTGAGATTCTGTCAAGAAAGAGAAAGAAAAAGAAAGGAAGGAAGGAAGGAAGGAAGAAATGAAGGCTCAGAAGGCTCAGAAAAATTGGAATGTCCAAGATCGCAGAACTCGCTGGCCTGTCTGATGTCAGAGCTGTTCTTTCCAGCATTCGCTGCAGCAGATGCTGTAGAAGATGGAAAGGCCACATGGGAAAGGGTCCTGCACTCAGGAACTGCTCATCTTGTTAGGGGAGCCACACTCACACATGAATCTGATAAAGAACCCCTGTGGCCAGGTGTGGTGGCTCACGCCTGTAATCCTGACACTTTCGGAGGTCGAGGCAGGAGGATCACCTGATATCAGGAGTTCAAGACCAGCCTGACCAACATGGCAAAACCCCATCTCTACTAAAAATACAAAAATTAGCTGGGCATGGTGGCATGCGCCTATAATCCCAGCTACTCAGGAGGCTGAGGTGGGCGAATCGCTTGAACCCAGGAGGCGGAGACTGCAGTGAGGAGAGATTGCACCATTGCACTCCAGCCTGGGCGACAAAAGGGGGGAAAAAAAAAAAAAGAACCCCAGTGTTGGTGTCAGGCAGTATGAGATTAATGGAGATTTGGGGCAGGGGATGAGTAGGGTTAGGCGAAGGGAGGACGAGATTCCTTCCAGGACAGTCTCCAGCTAAACATAGAGGAAATAATTTGAATAAGCAGAAACAAAAGGAAAAGACTTTCTAGGTCAGAAGTAGCAGCTTCTGGAAATGAGCAGATGGAATCACTGATATTTATCAGTGATTGTTATCTGAGTCCAAGGAAGCTGAAAAGGGCAGCAGGCAGATTCTAACAATTTCATTCAGATATTGAGGTGCCCAGGGCCATCCGTGGGGCTGCAGGAGTATATCCAGCGTTATAGGAAAATGAAATTAGCAAGAATCTATGGGTGAGATCAGCCATCTACCAAGGAATCACCTGAGGAGAAGATATGAAAGCTGCAGCACAGCTGGAGGTGAGCTGGACACACCCAAAGCACATTATTGTGTCTGGAAAGTAATCCCAGAAAAAGGAGACCCCTCTCCTTGGTAAAGAGCCTGCCTGTTCCAAGGGGCAGAGCCAAAGGGACTCAAAGGCCAGATCTGGCATCAGAATTCATTGTACACCTTACATGTTCCTACTAAGACGAGGATTCCCTAATTGTGGGCCATTTCGGTGCACTGACAGTTTCAAGTTTGAGGTTCACAAGGGGAAACCTATTTTCCCCCAAACCCCATTCCTTCGGAGCCTGACCCTGAGCAGCTGGCTCCAGGGACACTTTTCCTATTTTGACTTTTAGCATAAGGAAACTAAGGGAGATGAGAATTCCAACTCCAAACCAACACTATCACATCCATTCTCCATTGCTCTTCACGGTTTGCAGTGCATTTTGACTCACTCCATCTAATATGTCAAGCACGAAGCTGGAGGGAAGGCTTCACAGTGGAGAGAATCTTTGAGCTGCCTCCAAGGATGCAAAATTCGTCTGTGAGGGCAGTCCAGGGTCTGTCGGACACTTCCATTTTCTAAATCAGTAATCAAATCACTGGCATGAAATGAGGATAATTTTTATTTTAAACCTAATTATGCCATTACAAACAAACCTTCCCACCTCCAAAACTCTCTCAATGGTGGGTCTGAAACTCTCCTCCTGCCTCAGATGTCAAAAACTGTGCACTTTGCCTTGGGCACATCCAACATCATATACGTTAAATGACTTTGATGGGCTTGATTCTAATCTTAATTAAAGCAGTGCCCGTTTTTGTCCATCTTGGTCTCTTTGAACCCACTCTCAGCTGACTCAGTTCAGTAGCAGTTTGGTGGGAAAAAAATGCCAACCAGCCTGGGAAACAAAGGAGAAACTTGGGGATGATTTTAGGCTTCACAAAAGGGTCCCATACATTGCTTGAAACGATTAACTTTACTGAAGAGTAACAAAATTATTTTTGAAAAATAACAGAAATAAAGAAATTAAATTTGCTCATAACCCCACTGTTTAAAAAAAAAAGTTATAGGCCAGGCTCAGTGGCTCATGCTGTAATCCTAGCACTTTGGGAGGCCAAGGCAGGGGGATCACTTGAGGTCAGGAGTTCGAAACCAGCCTGGCCAACATGGTGAAATCCCGTCTCTACTAAAAATACAAAAAGTAGCCTGGTGTGGTGGCATGTGCTTGTAATCCCAGCTACCTGAGAGGCTGAGGCAGGAGAATCACTTGAATCCAGCAGGCGGAGGCTGGAGTGAGTTGAGACCGTGCCACTGCACTCCAGCCTGGGCTCTAAATTGAGACTCCATCTCAAAAAAAAAAAAAAAAATTAACCAGGCATAGCATACTGTTGGGCACTTGTAATCCCAGCTACTCTGGAGGCTGTGGCACAAGAATCACTTGAACCCGAGAGGCAGAGGTTGCAGTGAGCCAAGATCATGCCACTGCACTCCAGCCTGGATGACAGAGTGAAACTCCATCTCAAAAATAAATAAATAAAAAGGTATATCAACAGGAAAGTTCTCCCTCCACCTGACTGATTCTCTTCTTCAAAGTAAACCACTGTTAACAATTTGGGGGCCGGGTGCAGTGGCTCACGCCTGTAATCCCAGCACTTTGGGAGGCCGAGGCAGGTGGATCACGAGGTCAGTAGACAGAGACCATCTTGGCCAAAATGGTGAAACCCTGTCTCTACTAAAAATCCAAAAATTAGCTGGGCATGGTGGTGTATGCCTGTAATCCCAGCTACTTGGGAGGCTGAGGCAGGAGAATTGCTTGAACCAGGGAGTTGAAGGTTGCAGTGAGCCGAGGTCTCACCACTGCACCCCAGCCTGGTGACAGAGCAAGACTTGGTCTCAGAAAAAAAACAAAAAAAAAAAACAAAAAAAACCCAATTTGGTGCACATTTTTCTCAGTTTGTTACTGGGTTGATGCAGATATATCTAAGTGCATATATATCCAAAATACCAGACAGATTGGCCTATACCTTGCTTATTTTCCTTCACCCTCGTGAACCTTTCCCAACTGTGTAACTATTGATCTAACACATTTGTATGTTATTCCACTGCGTGGATATCTTACATACCATTCTCCTGTTTAATTTGTTTTTGTTATGGATATTTAGATTGCTTACAGTATTTTTGTTATTGAGAATGATGCAGCCACACACATTCCTGTTTATATGCTTTTATGTGTTTGTCTTATTACTTCTCGTAGGATGGATTCTGAAGAGTGGAATTGCTTTTCCTCTTGAGGCTGACACACCAACAGTGTATCTGAGGCCCCTGCCCCGCCCCCAGGCTGGCCAGTACTTTGGGTCAATCTGCTAGACCCAAAAATGGTAATCTCATTGAGATTTAATTTGCATTCCCTTGAGTCCTGGTGAAGTTGAGCATCTTTTCATATGTTTATTGACAATTTACATTTCTTATTCAGTAAATTACCGACTCATATCCTAGAGTCATATTTCTACCTGGCTGTTTTTTTCTATTCAATTTGTGGGAGCTCTTTGTATACCTGGGATATAATCTTTGGCTCATATATATGGCAATTATTTTCTATTACTGTTGTCATGTTTTTATGGTAGTAAAATTCTTACATCCAGCGCTTCCACACCCCACTTCTTTTTTTTGTATTTGGGTTAGGCAGAGAGACCTAGCTTTAACTGTTTTCCGAAAGAAAAGTCAATCCATCCCAGGGATTTTAAAATCATTTAATCAGTAAGCATATATACATTTTGAGGGAGAAGGGCGTGAAGATCCTAGGAGAAACTGTGCTGTGTCTCTGAAAATAGACCCGGTAGATTTTTTTTTTTTTTTTTTTGAGACAAGGTCTTACTCGGTCACCCAGGATGGAGTGCAGTGGCGTGATGACGGCTCACTGCAGCCTTGATCTCCCTGGGATCAGGTGATCTTCCTGTCTCAGCCTCCCGAGTAGCTGGGACGAAAGCCATGCACCACCACCCCCAGCTAATGTTCATATTTTTTTTGTAGAGACGGGGTTTCACCATGTTGCCCAGTCTGGTCTCAAATTGCTAGGCTCAAGCCATTTGCCCTCCTCAGACTCTTGAAGTGCCAGGATTACAAGCATGAGCCACCATGCCTGGCCAACCCAGCAGATCTTTAATTCACGATCTAGAAAAACCATCTAGAGGTTGTTGCTCAATGTGTATATGTGTGTGTTGTTTTTCTCTCTCTCTCTCTGTGTGTGTGTGTGTGTGTGTGTGTGTGTGTGTGTCTTAGTACAGAGGAGATTTGTAAATGAAAATATTATCCTCCCTCAAAAATCGCCTTAATTATAAACCAAACCCTGTATATAACTCTATCCCATCAGTTGGTCATTAGATTGAGGCATCCACTTCAGATGTGGGCCTCCCTCCCGGTTCACGGTGAGCTCCTTGAGGCTATGCCTTAACTTACCTCTGTTCTGAACCTACCCAGGGGCTCAGACACAGCAGTAGATGGGTACTTGTCTCAGTCCATTTTGTACTGCTATAATGTAACAGCACAGACTGGATAAATTATAAAGAAAAGGAATGTATTTCTCATGTTTCCGGAGGCTGAGAAGTCCAATATCAAGGTGCCAGCAACTGCTGGGGGCCTTCATGGTGTACAATCCCCTGGCAGGAAAAAGGAAGAGAGAGCAAGAGATCAAACTCCCAGCCTCAAGCCCCTTTATAATTGGCATTAATCCATTCACAAGAATGGAGCCCTCATGACCTAAACACCTCCCATTAGGCCCTGAGACAGGAATGATACAAGCTGGCTGCAGAAGAACAGAACATTCTGGGCAGCAGTTCCACATGACTAGCAAAAGGAAACTGTTGAAATAGCTGCAGAGGCTATGGGCTGATAAGACCTTGAAAAACTGAGTGTGGACCGTGCCAGCTAAGACCCACTGAACCCAACATGGCATTGGATTTGACCTAGGTTTCTCCTAAGACCTCACTGTATGCTCATTAACATTCTAAATCACATGCCTCACCAACAGTATGACAGTTCCAAGAACATCCATACTTGGTGTAAACACAGGTGGTATCACAGTTCTGAGAAATCTCTACCTTTTTTCTAGGAATGATCATGAATATCCCGCCTCTTGGTTAAAGAAACCCACAAAAGTAGCAGCCCCAAACCCCAATTTTGGGTGACTCTCCCTTGAGTACACCCGCATTCCCTTTTCTTGAGCGTATACTTTTCCCTTCGCAATACATCGTACTTTCACTATTTTCCAACTGGTCTTTGAATTCATTCTCTTGACGCTGTCAAGAGCCTAGACACTGATTGGGGTCTAGATCCCACTGGCATTTGATTCATTAGGATCTGGGTCCCCTCCAACATGGTTGCACTGGGGGTTACGTTTCCAACATGTGCTTTTTTTGAGGGGGACTACGTTCAAACCACAGCAGTACTGAACAAAACCTTGGCTTTAAAGCCATCAGAAGATTTGTTTTGCGTGTGTTCACATAGCTGAAGCATTTCAACACTTTTAAGAGGGATTTTCAGGCTTCTCTACAAACAGCAAACAGACTAAGAATCAGCATTAGCACATTTTCTCCATGTACAGAGTCTTTTTTTACTTACAAATGAAGGTAACCAAAAAATATTTGTTGAATTTTATCATTCGGTTAACCTTCAGATTCAGACTTGTCAGTAATTACTGGCTTGCATTAAAAGCAAGAGATTAGAAATTGAGGTCCAGGAAGTATAAATAATTTGCTCAGGGGCATGTAGGGTAACCAGGTCTCCTGTCCTTCTGTCCCCTTTTTTCTGCTACACCTTGTCCCTTGACAACGGGTGAATGGCCTGGTGATGGTCATTCATCTGATGAGAAAGGACAAGGGTAGGACTTTGAATCGGAGCAACTGGACCTCTCCTGGCCTATTTTCACAGTCCTGGCATGGAAGATCTGGACACCTTGGTAGGACTCATTCAGTGATCTTGGTCTTGAACAATTATCACAAGTACTTACTACATACAGGTACGTTGTTGTGCCCCAAGAATCCCCTCCGGAGCGAAACTGACGCAGGTCACAGGTTAGTGAGGGAGACTGAGCCTGTCTTCCACAGTGTCACAGAAGTGGGCACTGAGCAAATATTCCAGGCACAGATAATGACAAATGGAGGTGAGTGCTCGGCAGGAAAGGACAGGATGCCAGGAGGGTGGCGATTAGGGGGCTAGGGAAAAGCAGTAGTGGGGCTGTAAAAGGCCTTTGCAAAGGTGGAGCCTTTTACATTTGTGAAGGAAATAACAATAATAAAGGTGCCTGGAAGGACAGCTCATCCGCATTCATGGGCTTCTTAGAACTCTGGGAATCTGTCTTTCTCCCTAGAGCTCCATGGGCATCCAGGGTCAGGGCTGGGAAGGCCTTCACAAATGCTAATCTGTGAGCATTTTATGGGCTGCCCCCTGACCCGCAGCATCTTCCTCCTTAACTAGATCCAATGGTGAGTCCTAGTGGTGGGGGCAATGGGGAATGGCATTTCCAGTTTGGAGAAAAAAGTGGGGGGAGGTGGGGAAGCTTTCCCACCCCAATCCCCAATCCCCTGCCTCCAAACAAGCCTAAGGAATGTTTTTCAAGGCAAAATCCCACCTCACTGTGTATTTGGTTGTGAAGGGGGCGGTCCAAGAGATCAGGGTTGTTCTTGGAGAGTTTGGAGGGCAGGGGCAATAATGTCTGACACCTCCCCCACCCCACAAACAAATGCACCTGTAAGAAAGCTAGGCCAGAGTGAAGCCAAGATTTGATGGTAGCGGGAAGGGAGGGGCCAATGCTGCTGCTGGACAGAGGGGTGTTAATTTCACCGGGAAGAATATCACGTCACGGTCATCATCACCATAATAGCTGACACAACTATTATGGGCTGAAGATTTTTTTTTTTTTTGAGGCAGAGTTTCACTCTTGTTGCCCACTTTGCTTGAACCCGCAACCTCCGCCTCCCCGGTTCAAGCGAGTCTCCTGCCTCAGCCTCTCAAGTAGCTGGGATTACAGGCATGCGCCACCACGCCCGGGTAATTTTGTATTTTCAGTAGAGACGGGGTTTCTCCATGTTGGTCAAGTTGGTCTTGAACTCCCAAACTCAGGTGATCCTCCCGCCTCGGCCTCCCAAAGTGCTAGGATTACAGGCATGAACCACCACTCCCGGCTGGGCTGGAGACTAAGAGCTTTCTCAGGTAAGCGCCACTATGAACTCCATTTCACAACTGAGGAAACTGAGGCACAAAGAAACGAAGTCGTTACATACAACAGCTTTCCTTTTTCCCTCCAACAATTTGGAATCAAGTTTTTAAAGCTGAGGTTGGGTCTCAGGAGGTGGGGACAGTAGTTCCATCTCTGTAAATCGGATTCGCCTTCCCATAACTGGGGTGGGGGCGGGGGGGGGAAGGGTGGCTTTGAAAAGGTTAACTTGGGAGCCCGGGCAACGGTAGCAGGGGACGTACGCCCATTCCCCCTCGGAAGCGGAGCCAGGCCGCCGCCCTCTCCGCCGTGGTGAGGACGCGTGGCCAGTCCCGCGGGGACGGCGGGAGACTTGCGGAGTGGAGCGCCGGTCCGCTGCGAGGCCGGGCAGCTCCGCTTTCTGCTCCGTCTCCGCGAGGTGTCGCCTTCGGCCGAAGAAACCACCTCGGCGCCACCCTCGTAGCTCTCACTTATTTATTTATTTTCGAACAAGGGGGGCGCCCCTCTCCTTTCAATCTGAAACTAGAAACATCCAGAGGTCTCGTTCCTAAAGGCGCGCGTCCTCTCCCTGCTATTTTGCACCTTTGGACGAGCCTTCTTTCGGAATTACACGGAAGCGACCTCTCTGCAAGGCCTTGCTCAGCGTTGGCCTCGCGCTCAGCTGCACAACGCGCAGTCAAAGCGGGGGCTGGGTGAGAAGCATCGGTCTCCCCTCCCCAACACACACCCCCGGAGCCCTCCGTAATTTTTTTTTTCTTTTAATGACAAGCAATTGCCAGGCCCGCAGGGTGGGTGCTGCATTGCACCGCTCGGCGCGCAGCTGGTTCTCAGAGTGCAGCCGGTGCAAGCCCGGCGGTCCAAAAGGGCGGGAGGAGCACACCCCGGGCTTCCCAGCTTTGCAGCCTGCTCTCTGCAAAGAAAAGCAAGTGGCTTTTGGCGCGAAAGCCTTGGCGCCTCCCCTGATTTTTATGGAAATCAGGAGGGCGGGGTGAAGCCGCTTTCCTCTCCTTTCTCCCTCCCCCTTGTCTGCGCCACAGCCCCCTTCTCTCCCCGCCCCCCGGGTGTGTCAGATTTTTCAGTTAATAATATCCCCCGAGCTTCAAAGCTCAGGCAGTGACAGTCATCTGTCTGGACGCGCTGGGTGGATGCAGGGGGCTCCTGGGAACTGTGTTGGAGCCGAGCAAGCGCTAGCCAGGCGCAAGCGCGCACAGACTGTAGCCACCCGAGGACACCCCCGCCCCCTCGGCCCACCCGGAGACACCCGCGCAGAATCGCCTCCGGATCCCCTGCAGTCGGCGGGAGGTAAGAAGCAGGGCTTGCAAACCGCCCGGCGCCTAGGGAGCGACGAGCGCTGGGGCAAGGCAAGCCCTGGACGGGATCGCGACGTGCGCACCGGGAGCCCGAATATGCCCGGGGGACTGTTTCTGCTTCCGAAACAAAACCATCTCTGGGTTTCCCCAGAAAAGCCAGTTCCAGCCCCGAAGGTATCCTGGTTAGAGGAGACCCGCCCTAATCCTTTTGCAGCCCTTACCAGGGGGGGAGTAATGGCTTCTGCGAAAAGAAATTCCCCCTGCTCTAGAAGATCTGTCTGTGTTTGAGCTGTCGGAGAGCCGGTGCGTTCCCACCCCAGGCTGGGGTTTTTCTCTAAGGGGTGCCCCTGGAGGAAGAAGGGGGGTGTTCGGCGGGGCGAGGCCGCCGCGGTGGTAATCTGGGTCACGGCTGCTCCAGCTCGGAGGAGAGGCGGCTCTCCAGGCGACCCACCCCGCGCGGGCGCCCCTGCACCATTCTCGGGAACAGGGGCTCAGCCTCCCCCACCCTGGAAGAGGACGTTGTTGGGGGTTTGGAAGAGCGGGGGTGGGCTTAGAGAGGTTCCAGATAAGCTATTGGCAGGAGTATTCCTGCAGCCGGTGAATGCCGAGGAGCGTTTGCTCAAATTTGGGGAGGGGAAGGATTTGTGGATATGGGTGTCTGTTGTTGGTCTCTGTCTAGGGAAAGGCTTTTTTTCATTTGCAAAGTTTCCTAAATCCCCTGCTACGATTTGCACTCCCGAGGTTGCATTTTTACAAAGAGGGTAGAAGGTACTCCAAATACCATACCCGGTAGCTGGGTCGGAGAGCTCGGGGCTTCCTCGGAGCAGCCGGCCCCACACCGCTGCGAGTGGGGTTGCCTGCGTGCTGGTGAGAACTAGAATTCTGCAGCCCGGAGCAGCCCCCTCCCCCAGGCAGCGCCTGTGTGAATGAAATGGCAGTTTCCAAAGTTGCAGAGCCACGCCACCACCCCCTGCATCTGCATGCCCCCTCCCACCCCCTGTCGTAGACAGCTTGTACACAAAAGGAGGGAGGGAGGGAGGGAGCCAGAGTCATAACTTCCTCCACCTTCGGGAGCAGTGGACAGAGTGGGGGGTTTGGAGGGGAGACTGGGGAGTAGGGTTAAAGGGGCGCCCGTCGCCTATCCTCTCGGTCTGCCCCGTTTGCCCACCCTCTCCGGTGTGTCTGTCGATTGCAGTGTTGGAGGTCGGCGCCGGCCCCCGCCTTCCGCGCCCCCCACGGGAAGGAAGCACCCCCGGTATTAAAACGAGCAGGGCGGAAAGAAGCTCTCAGTCGCCGGCCCGGAGGCGAGCCGATGCCGAGCTGCTCCGCGTCCACCATGCCGGGCATGATCTGCAAGAACCCAGACCTCGAGTTTGACTCGCTGCAGCCCTGCTTCTACCCGGACGAAGATGATTTCTACTTCGGCGGCCCCGACTCGACCCCCCCGGGGGAGGACATCTGGAAGAAGTTTGAGCTGCTGCCCACGCCCCCGCTGTCGCCCAGCCGTGGCTTCGCGGAGCACAGCCCCGAGCCCCCGAGCTGGGTCACGGAGATGCTGCTCGAGAACGAGCTGTGGGGCAGCCCGGCCGAGGAGGACGCGTTCGGCCTGGGGGGCCTGGGCGGCCTCACCCCCAACCCGGTCATCCTCCAGGACTGCATGTGGAGCGGTTTCTCTGCCCGCGAGAAGCTGGAGCGCGCCGTGAACGAGAAGCTGCAGCACGGCCGCGGGCCGCCGGCCGCGGGCTCCACCGCCCAGTCCCCGGGAGCGGGCGCCGCCAGCCCTGCGGGTCGCGGGCACGGCGGGGCTGCGGGAGCCGGGCGCGCCGGGGCCGCCCTGCCCGCCGAGCTCGCCCACCCGGCCGCCGAGTGCGTGGATCCCGCCGTGGTCTTCCCCTTCCCGGTGAACAAGCGCGAGCCGGCGCCCGTGCCTGCAGCCCCGGCCAGTGCCCCGGCGGCTGGCGCTACGGCCGCCTCGGGGGCCAGTGTCGCCGCTCCAGCAGGGGCCCCGGGGGTCGCCCCTCTGCGCCCAGGCGGCCGCCAGACCAGCTGCGGCGACCACAAGGCCCTCAGCACCTCCGGAGAGGACACCCTGAGCGATTCAGGTAAAGCCCCAACTCGGGTCCGGCGGCCTCCCTGGGGCCCTGGACCCCGGGTCGCCTCCCCTTTGTTAGTGCTCCTATGCCTTGTTCTGGGGAGCGTTTTGGAGGCAGCGCTGGGGGCAGAGGGTTCTCGTTTCCTCCACGTCTCTCCTCAGGGCAAAGAGGAGGGGCTGAGAGAAGGCCGCTGCAAAGCGGGTGCTCGCCAATTCTCGCCTTCGCTCAAGTTCCCTCCACCCTCTCCTGGGGAGCCCTCCTCTAGGCCATCACGGGCCCTCACCCCGTCCCCCACCTTCCTTTTGCAGCGCAGTCTGAGGAGTAAAATGAGGGAAAGTTGGTTGCTAGCCTGGGTGGGGGTTTGGGGGGCTGCTGGGTGCCTTGCCTCGACAGAAACCTGTTAGCCCAGGGGTGAAGGGGACTCTTCAGCCCGGGTCAGGGGAGGGGAAAGACATCCCGAGAAGAATCACGGGCTGTGCAAAGCCCTATTTAAGGCGCAGGAGCTTACAGGAGGGTTGCACAGATGGCTAGAGCCGGTTTTCTTTTTCTTTTTTTTTTTCAAGTGTCGGTACCCTTCCCTTCCCCCATGCTCGGTGGGTGGTGGGCTCTTTGCTCCTGGTGCGTGGCCAGCAGGCGGCGACGTGCGAGGCCAGCAGGCAGGCCGGGATCTGAAAGGCTGGAGGTGGTGGGGGCACCTCCCTCCCTCATTCAGCAGCTGGCTGCAAGTGCAGCAGCAGTTGTGTACATTCTCAAGGGGCCTCCTCTTTCCAGTGTGCAGTGAAAACTGGGTCCAGTTTCGTCTTCCAGCCTGAATTCCAGGCCTAATTTGAGATGCGAGTTGTATCTGTAACCCAGTGCCCTAGAAGGTGAGGGCAGGCACTCAGCAGCCTCTCCAGGAACGCTGGCACCCTGGGAGGACTTACTGATGAGTTCTATTGTGTGAGTTTGCCTGTGTCTTAAGCTGAAGGAAAGGGTTAAAACCAAGCCTTTGCCTGGGGGTCTGGATGGACAGAACTCTACCCAAAGAGTGGGCCTTGCTTTGGATCAGGGAGCTGCAGCCACCCACCCCCTCCCCACCCGTTGGACTTTGAAAAGCAGTGTTTTCAGAATGCAGGTGGATAACAAGCCTAAATTTCCTTGTGGGCTGAGGAGAGATCTTTGAGGCTCCTGGAAGAAAACTTGGTGATAAGCCTCCAGTTTGCAACGGCTCTGTCCCTTTAATGTCTGCGCCTTGACAGCTTTCGGTGAGGAAGCACTTCTTCCAACAGCTGTCTTCTTGGCAGAAAACCAAAACACTGGCTTAAAGGGACCCACAGACTGGAACAGCCTCACATTTCGGCTTTAGAACAAATCCCACAATTGTTCAGCTTTCCGGTCCCCTTCAGATCAAGCAGAAGATGTGTTTTGATTTTCATGCTTGTATTTTAAACAATAATTTTCTACCCCAGCCTAGTAGTCAATGAGGAGAGAGGGGGAAAATGCACTCATGATGCGACACGTTTTCGTTGTTGCTGTTATTTCTGGTGACTTTGAGGAGGGCTGCTCCTGTTTGGGGGTTTACACCAACTGTGGATTATGGCTTTGGAGTTAAGATTTGATCTTTGTTAAATGAAAAACTGCATACTGTATAAAACGCAGGTTTCTGGACGAAAAGTTGTTTTTCTTCAGTTAATTAAATTTTTCCTCAAGTTTGTTTAAGGACTTAAAATCAAACACGACCATGTGGAAATTGCTAAATGAGGCTCCTAAAATGAGCCTTAAAACTCTTTAAGTGTGGAGCTAGAAATGTAAATAAGGCCACAGGGCAGGCTGGTGACGATGATTAAAGCTGCCATTTACTGAGCATCTGTCTACGAGGCACAGCTCTGTGCTAAGTCTACGTATTAATGTCAAGGTGGTATCATCCCCATTCAATAGCTGGGGAAACAGAGGCTTAGAAAGGCCGAGTAACTTGACCAGGGTCATGCAACTAGTCTGCGATGGAGCCAAGGTTCTGTCTGACCCTAAAGCCCAAGTTTTTTATATTTCTACCACCTGCTAAAGTCTTGAATGGAAACTAGAAGCACAGTCAAGATATGAGGAAGGAAAATATATTTACAGATATGTATATGTAATATATATATATATATATGCAATTTCTATTTCTATTTTTATTTATTTTGAGACAGAGTTTCGCTCTTGTTGCCCCGGCTAGAGTGCAATGGCGCAATCTAGGCTCACTGCAATATCCACCTTCTGGGTTCAAGCAATTCTCCTGCCTCAGCCTCCTGTGTAGCTGGGATTGCAAACATGGCACCACCACGCCCAGCAAACTTTTGTATTTTAGTGGTGGTGGGGTTTTACCATGTTGGCCAGGCTGGTCTCAAACTCCTGATCTCAGGTGATCTGCTTGCCTGGGCCTCCCAAAGTGCTGAGATTACAATGGGAGCCACTGTGTCTGGCCTACGGATATGTTGAATTTAAAGAGATCTAAAACGAATATGATATTGTCCACATCTGTGTTGATGGACCTATAAATATAGCACACTGTGTGGCAGAGTCTGCCGGACGAGACAGATATATATACATATTAGCATGGATACAAATGTGAATTTCATTCAAGTGGTTCTCACACGAGAGTAACTCCCATCTTTTTCCCAGATGATGAAGATGATGAAGAGGAAGACGAAGAGGAGGAGATTGACGTGGTCACTGTGGAGAAGCGGCGTTCCTCCAACAGCAAGGCTGTCACCACATTCACTATCACCGTGCGTCCCAAGAACGCAGCCCTGGGTCCCGGGAGGGCTCAGTCCAGCGAGCTGATCCTCAAACGATGCCTTCCCATCCACCAGCAGCACAACTATGCCGCCCCGTCACCCTACGTGGAGAGTGAGGATGCACCGCCCCAGAAGAAGATAAAGAGTGAGGTGTCCCCACGTCCACTCAAGAGTGTCATACCCCCAAAGGCTAAGAGCTTGAGCCCCCGAAACTCTGACTCGGAGGACAGTGAGCGTCGTAGGAACCACAACATCCTGGAGCGCCAGCGCCGCAACGACCTGCGGTCCAGCTTTCTCACGCTCAGGGACCACGTGCCGGAGCTGGTAAAGAATGAGAAGGCTGCCAAGGTGGTCATTTTGAAAAAGGCCACGGAGTATGTCCACTCCCTCCAGGCCGAGGAGCACCAGCTCTTGCTGGAAAAGGAAAAATTGCAGGCAAGACAGCAGCAGTTGCTAAAGAAAATCGAACACGCTCGGACTTGCTAGACGCATCTCAAAACTGGACAGTCACTGCCACTTTGCACATTTTGATTTTTTTTTTTTAAAACAAACATTGTGTTGACATTAAGAATGTTGGTTTACTTTCAAATCGGTCCCCTGTTGAGTTTGGCTCTGGGTGGGGAGCAGGACCACCAGTGTGGGGTTCTGCTGGGACCTCGGAGAGCCTGCATCCCCGGATGCTGGGTGGCCCTGCGGCCTCCTCCACCTCACCTCCATGACACTGGTAAAAGTTGGTGACAGTCGGGAGCCTCTGCGGCTGTCAAAGTCACCTTGTGTGTTCCGAGTTTCCAAACAACAGAAAGTCATTCCTTCTTTTTAAAATGGTGCTTAAGTTCCAGCAGATGCCACGTTAAGGGGTTTGCCATTTGATAGCCCTGGGAAACATTTCTGTAAATACCATTGACACATCCGCCTTTTGTATACGTCCTGGGTAATGAGAGGTGGCTTTTGCGGCCAGTATTAGACTGGAAGTTCATACCTAAGTACTGTAATAATACCTCAATGTTTGAGGAGCATGTTTTGTATACAAATATATTGTTAATCTCTGTTATGTACTGTACTAATTCTTACACTGCCTGTATACTTTAGTATGACGCTGATACATAACTAAATTTGATACTTATATTTTCGTATGAAAATGAGTTGTGAAAGTTTTGAGTAGATATTACTTTATCACTTTTTGAACTAAGAAACTTTTGTAAAGAAATTTACTATATATATATGCCTTTTTTCCTAGCCTGTTTCTTCCTGTTAATGTATTTGTTCATGTTTGGTGCATAGAACTGGGTAAATGCAAAGTTCTGTGTTTAATTTCTTCAAAATGTATATATTTAGTGCTGCATCTTATAGCACTTTGAAATACCTCATGTTTATGAAAATAAATAGCAATTAAATGATGCAACTCAACCTTTTCCTTAATGGCACTATACTCTGTCCCTGAAAGAGCAACTGTAAATAATCCAGAACTTATAGAGGGAATTTGGTTTCCATAGATAGCCTTTCTACACCTGTACAATGCTGGCTGGGGGGATGAGTCATTGTCCCTACTTGAGGTGGAGGGACCTGGGTTTGGGGAAATTAAGGCAATTCTCCATGATTATGCAGAGTAGAGGATGGTATTAGTGATTATAACGTGCATTATAGTCACAGCACTTGATAGTTTACAGAGCACTTCTGTATATGTTGGTCCCTTAATGGAATTAAGCTGGAACCTCAGATCAGTTCCTTTAAAGAAAAGTAAAAGCAGTCGCAGGGTTGTTTAACTCACTTGTATTGGGCTTTAGTGGTATATGTCCAAATATATCACTTTGGCAGACAGTCTTCTAATTTTAAAGTAGAGCATAGTTTGCTTCCAATCATTCAATGTTAAAAACCTTTATTAGGATCTGTGGAGGTTCTAAGCTAAGCATGTAAGCAAAATACAGAGATGAAAATGGGTCCCTCCCTGCCATAAACTCAACCTGATTCACCAAAGTGTAATTCGTGAAGTGACAGTTATGTAGCCCAGAGCAAGTGCCAGGTGCAGGAGAGACCCTGGGGTCACAATGGAGGCCCCATGTGGGTGGTGTAGCTCGCTACTTACCATTCCTATCACACAGCAGTGTCTCGGCCACTTGGGTTCCCCTGTGGAAATGGGATCAATCTTACAGGCGCCAGTGGACAGAGCAAGACCTATGTGTTAGGGCAGTTTCAGAGATTTTGTTTACCTGTTGGGACATAGACCCTTGCTTGTAAGCAGCTTCTCAGAACTAAATGTGTAGGAATAACCTATTTCTCTTCTGAGTGTCAGGTTGTACTCGGTTCTTTCTCTAGGGTTTCATTCATCTCAGATTTTCAGCTGTGAGCTGAAAAAAAAAAGGCCTTTCGCTTCACTGAGAAGAAAACAGGTCCAGAGATGACACAGCTTTGCTTGCCAGGCCACACAGTTTGTCAGGGGCAGGGATGGGATACACTGGCCATGTGAATCCTTGTCTGCTCTGGTCATTTTATAAAGGCAAGCAGGAGTTTAGAACTCCGTCCTCCTTATCCTGCTTATCACACACCCTTGAGAGAACGAGGTTGGTAGCACTGCCATGGACATCTTTCTGATGGTCTTGCCGTGTAGAAAATAAGATAAAATGCCCTTCAATTCTCATAGTCCCCATCCCCAGACTAGGAAATAATGCACCCTTTTTGAAAGTTCTTTTTGAATTGTCATTCAAAAACCTGATCATTTGCATTTTATAGGCACCAAATCACTCATAGCCTCTGCCCCTCTGTGTATTCAAGAGCCAAAAGATAGTTAAATAACTTCACATTAATTGTACACCTAAGATTCTTTTTTTTTTTTTTTTTTTTGAGACAGAGTTTCTGTTGCCCAGGCTGAAGTGCAGTGACAGGATGTTGGCTCACTGCAACCTTCGCCTCCCGGGTTCAAGTGATTTTCCTGCCTCAGCCTCCGGAGTAGCTGGGACCACAGGTATAGGCCACCACACCCACCTAATTGCACCTCAGATTCTTGAAGCCCAGCTCTGTCATCCCAATTTCTCTATTTGTGATTCTCATAGCCTACCTGAGTGTGTCCAGTGAAATGGAATGCTTCACTGTGAAGAAAGAAAACTTCATATGAATGAGGCCACTAAACTATAATTCCTACTAGGCTCTCTTTTTGCTCTGGCCGCTGGGAAGCTCAGAGCCAAATTCCACCCCCTCTAACGTCTCCCCAGTGCTTATTCCCTCCTAAATGTTTATGGTTTCCTGTTTTCCATTGTTAGGTTAACCACCTTTTTAATGTATATAGTGAAGTATACAACATGAAACATTTTTGCATTAGGTGAACCACAAATACGCACCTAAAGTATTAAAACCAAAGTGAAAAAATCTCATATTTGCCTTTTCTGACCTAGCTGAGGGAATGTCACCCAATTTAGCTCTGCAATTATCTATAAAGTAATTGCTGTAGTCACAGAAGAATTGAACTAGTTGTTTCAATAATATGAGAAACCATCTCTGCATTCCAAGAGCAGTTTTGAGACAGGGAAAGAGTGCTACATCATTTAGATCAATAAATCATAGAGCTGAGACAGGGCACAGAGATCGTCTCATTGAACTTCATTCTACAGAATGGGGATGTGGGATCCTACCTGGAATTAGTGGCTTAACTAGGGAGACCAGAGCTGGGGTCTCCCATGCCCGCCCGGTGCCCTTCCCATACATTTGCTTTCTCACTGCCCACACGGTAGCATCCCCACCTCCTGGCCCACCCGTCCACCTTCATCACGCTTCCATAGTAACCCTTCTAAACCACCTATGCTTCATGCAAACTTCCAGTAGTTCCCTGCTGCTGACAGAATCGAGTCCTGGCCCTTCAGCCCAGCATGGAGGAGCTTCTACCCTGTCCCGCCAGCGCCATTGCCCACACCCTCCAGTGCCCACACTCTCCAGCGCCCACACCCTCCACTGCCGGACTCCAGCTATTTCTCATCCGCGACTCATTTCACCACATCCCTCCTTCTGGGTTATCCAGATTCCATTAATTGAAATCCTTGTTAATCCTGCACCCCCAGGTGGGCCATTCCCAGCTCTTGGCCTCTGTGCACTTATCCTCTAGCCCGTCTGGAGACAGAAGAGCTCCCCTATGCACCCCTTTGACCTCCTACATTGTGGGCTCCCTTAAGGCAGATAGGGCTCCCATTTGCCTCTGATTCTGAGCACCTGCCCTGTGACTGAGAGGTGACAGAGCCTTAGCAGATGCTAGCAGTAGGGATGGTAACAGAAGAGGGAGCGAGGGGCAGATTTCCATTGTGGCTGTGTCTCCCACCAATGCCAGTTCACAAGCTCTCAGGCTAGTTCAGATGGGAAAAGACATCCCTTAGACATCAATGAGTGTCTGGTACTGACTACACTGGCAGTTCTGGGGGAGTGAAGATCAAATGCTTACAGAGGCCTGTCTATAAGAAGCCCACAGTCTGCAAGAGGGTTAAGGCCCTGGCGCTGCATAGAAAGCAAGGAGGGAGGCCGGGCGTGGTGGCTCACGCCTATAATCCAAGCACTTTGGAGTCCAAGGCGGGCGGATCACCTGAGGTCGGGAGTTCAAGACCAGCCTGACCAACATGGTGAAATCCCGTCATTTAAAAAAAAAAAAAAAAAAGAGAGAGAAAGTAAGGAGGGGAACCAGGAGGCTCTGGGGTTGGGGGGCTGACGAATGAAAGCATATGAGGGGCATTGTGGCTGAGTCTGGGGCTGTCTGATGGAGGAAGCTGGTCCTCTGCCTTGGTTCCCTGAGCCTACCCCAGGCCTGGCCTGAGGCAGCTGAGATTCTTGTCTCAGGCCACAGAGGGTCTTCAACACTCATAGTGAGAAAGGGTGCAGTGCCCCCCACCCCTGTGTAGCCCAGCAGAGCTTTCCAAGTTTTATATGCTTGAGTCTCACAAATCCTTGAGGAGTTTTGACCCATTCATCACATTCCCATGTTGCAAGTGAGGGAATTCGGTTTTCTCAATTTTCTTTTCATTCATCCCTATGGTGGCCATGTTTTGAAATCCTGATTTGGGTTGTTTTTAAAATCAGAGGCTGTTAGATTTGGAAGAAGCATAGAAGCCAACTAGCTACGCTCCCATTTCAGGAGAAGCACCCCCAGTCTGCTTGTGAGAATTCTATTTTTTTCTTTTCTTTTTTTTTGAGACAAGGTCCTGCTGTGTTGCCCAACCTGGCGTGCAATGGCTAACCCCAGGAACAGTGCCATGCCTGATCAGCACAGGTGTTTTGACCTGCTCCATTTCTGGCCTGGGCCAGCCAGTTCACACCTGTTTAGGAAATCTGGTGGTCCCCTGCTCCCAGGAGGTTGCCATATTGATGCCAGACTTAGTGTGGATAGGCATAGGATCCCATAGAACTCCTGGACTCAAGCGATTCTCCTGCCTCAGCCTCCTGAGTAGCTGGGACTACAGGTGCGCACTGCCATACCTGGCAGTGTTCTTTTTTCTTTCTTTCTTTCCCTCTGTCCCATTATCCCTCTCAACAAGTATTTATTTATCAGCTGCCATGTGTCAAGCACTGTTCTAGGTGCTTGGGAGACATCAATGAACAACAAAAAAACTCTCCCAAATCTTCTCTGCTTTCTTGAAGTTTACAGTCTAAGAGAGAATGGCAACAATACAAATCAACATAATAAGCAAGTAAGTTAAATAGCATCTAATACGGTGATGAATGCCATAAAAAATGAGTCAAAAGGCTGGAGGAGTTCAGGGATCCAACAGGAGAAGGAGGCAGCTCAGTTCAGCGCATCTGGTCCAGGGAGCTGAGGGGCAGAGCCTGTGGGGAGAGCCTCCAGCCCTGGGCACTCTTGTGCTTACTCGGAAACCAGAACTCAGGCTTAGGCTTCTTGGTTCAGTGCTTAACTTCCCTTATCTCCCTCTGGACATTGGTAATCGTTCTCCACCTAGTTTCCATTCATTGTCTCGAGGAGAAACCATACAGCATAATAGTTAAGGGTATCAATCTGGGCAGGGCGCGGTGACTCATGCCTATAATCCCAGCACTTTGGGAGGCCGAGGAGAGTGAATCACCTGAAGTCAGGAGTTCAAGACCAGCCTGCCTAACATGGTGAAACCCCATATCTACTAAAAATACAAAAAATTAGCCGGGCATGCTGGTGGGTGCCCATAATCCCAGCTACTCAGGAGGCTGAGGCAGAAGAATCGCTTGAACCCAGGAGGTGGAGGTTGCAGTGAGCCGAGAGCACACCATTGTACTTCAACCTAGGCGACAAGATCAAGACTCCATCTCAAAAAAAAAAAAAAAAGTATGCATCTGAAGTTAAGACTCCCTGGGTTTGAAATTGACTTCCATACTCCCAGGCTCCGGGTTGTGCAGCTCCCCAGCTGGTACAATAAGGGGCATAAACACTGGGATTATTAGGCAGATGGCATCATTATTCATATTTTTTAAAAACAAGGTCTCGCTTTGGTTGCCCAGACTGGAGTGCAGTGGCCTAATCTTGGCTCACTGCAGCCTCTACCTCCCGGGCTCAGGTGCTTCTCAGCCTCCCAAGTAGCTGAGACTATAGGCACATACCACCACATCCAACTAATTTTCTGTAATTTTAGTAGAGACGGGGTTTCACGATGTTACCCAGGCTGGTCTTGAACCCCTGACCTCAGGTGATCTGCCTGCCTTAGCCTCCCAAAGTGCTAGGATTATAGGTGTGAGCCACTGCATCCCACCTTCAATTAACTTCTATACAGCACATAGAATAGTGTCTGACATGTGACAGGTGTGGTTTAAGGCTGTTCAATAATATGATTTGATGTTGACGGGATCTTTCCTCTCTCTATTTCCTCAGTATGTTACCAGGGCAAAGAACCTTTAAAAAAACATTTACCGGTAGAACAAATTCACAAGCCTGAGCTTCACAAGAACTTTGCAGACTTTTGTTCCTCAAAAGAGGCCTTACAAAACCTGAAAACCGGGTACCTTGGAAACAAATGAATGTGAGCTTTGAAGCCTATTTTAAGACGGAGCCTAGGAATTTGAGTGCCGCAGAAAGTCTACGCCTTCTACAGTGGTTTATTAGTTTTCCTTACTTGTAAAGGAAATCTCTTCATAGGCCACTGACCAGGGTTACCTGATCTCTTTTGATACTGACGTATCATGCTACAAGACATTCATCCTGAAACCTTTGACCAGGATAGGTAACAGAGCCTTTTTATGGTCGAAGCACACAGACCTATTGGTACAATGCACATTTAGAGAACACACACAGCACAAACCCCTCTGATAGATACCGACAATTTGCAATGGGATGTGCTCAGAAGAGGCAACACAAAATTGACTTTTCTCTGCATTCCAGTGGGCCTGAGATTTTTCAGCAGGCCTTTGGGGTAGGGTGGGGGAAACAGGCCCACTTCTTCACAAAGCTTGACATCAGCTGAATTTTGTGTGTTCTTGTTTTCTGGCTCAGGCTACCTTCAGCCATCTTCCTGAGAGAGGATAAAAGAGCAGTCCCTTCCCTGGAAAAATGTTTCAGGTTGACTGGGAGGCAATACTGAGTCACAGAAACACTTAGTTTGGAAGGACCCCCTGGCTTGGGTCTTAGCTCAGTTATTGACTATTTGCAACCTTGAAATACGAAAGCAACTTCTTGCTCAGTTTACTTGTCTATAAGTAGAATGGGCTGAAGTCAGTGATCTCCGGGGCCCCTTTTCAACTTTGAGGATCCAAAGTCACCGGTCCTCGGTGATGGCTGAGCTTTAAAGGTGGCTGCAAGGCTTCAGTGTCTGTGAACACCCTCTCGTTGGAAGATGTGCCCCCTCAAGTTCATGTGATGAAAATTCATCCCCAAAGCAAAGGTGTTGGGAGGTGGGGTCCAATAAGAGATGGGCAGGTCACGAGGGCTCCGCCCTCCCAAATGCATGGTGCTTACTGGGGGAGTGGATTGGTAACCTTGAAACCGCCACTGCAAAATTGTAACTGAGACAGTGAAAGAGACCTGACCGAACCAACTCCATCTTGTTTCTAACTTTCAAGCTGCTTTTGTTCTTTCCTGGGCATAGGCTGAACTAACTTTGGGAGGAACTTAGCTTATAGTTTAGGCCTTTCCCAAAACCAACCTCCTTCTAGCCTGGTGATTGGACTGCCTTTGTAGGACTAACACTAGCCACAGGATTAGAAATTATGATTTAGGAGTCATGCAGCTGGAGGCTACAAGATTCTGACCCTCCCTAAACTGCTCCTAAGATCAGTGCTTGAGATATTTTGCAGACCCTGAACTTGATGGATCAGCTGGCACCACCCAGATTGATAAACTGGCCCGTCTGATCTTGTGGACCCCACCCAGGAACTGACTCAGCACAGGAAGACAGCTATGATTTCATCTCTGACCCAACCAATCAGCACTCCTGGCTCACTGGCTTTCCCCTACTCACCAAGTTGTCCTTAAAAATTCAGATCCCCAAATGCTTGGAAGACTGATTTGAGTAATAAGAAAGCTCTGGTTTCCCGCACAGCTGGCTCTGCGTGAATTACTCTTTCTCTATTGCAGTCGCCCTGTCTTAATAAATTAGGTCTGTCTAAGCAGCATGCAAGGTGAACCCACTGGGCGGTTACAGCCTCAGGAGTGAGTGGGTTTGTTATGAAAGCGAGTTCAGCTGCCTCTCTTTCTTTCTCTCTCTCTCTCCCTCTCTCTCTTTTGCATCCCCTTGCTCTTCCACCTCCCTCTACGAAGTAACACAGTAAGAAGGCCCTTGCCAGGTGCAGGCCCCCCAACTTTGGACTTCTCAGCCTCCAGAACTGTAAGACATAAATTTCTTTCCTTTATAAATTACCCCGTCTGACTGGGTGCAGTGGCTCATGCCTGTAATCTCAGCACTTTGGGAGGCTGAGGCAGGCGGATCACCTGAGGTTGGGAGTTTGAGACCAACCTGACCAACATGAATAAACTCTGTCTCTACTAAAAATACAAAATTAGCTGGGTGTGGTGGCTCATGCCTGTCATCCCAGCTACTTGGGAGGCTGAGGCAGGAGAATTGCTTGAACCTGGGAGGCAGAAGTTGTGGTGAGCCGAGATCATGCCATTGCACTCCAGCCTGGGCCACAAGAGCAAGACTCAGTCTCAAAAAAAAAAAAAAAAAAAAACCAATAATAAATAAATAAACAAATTACCCAGTCTGTGGCATTCTATTACAACAGCAGAAAAGAGACTCAGATAGGAGCTCTGGGGCATATCTTGGCTCTGCAGTTCACCTACTCCATGGCTGAGGGTCAGTCTCTTCCCTCTGAATCTCACTGTCTACCTCTAAAAGAACAATAATAATCACCACCTCGCCAGGTTCTCATAAGGACCAAATGACATACAGGAGGGAGGTGCCAGCACTTGGAGATGGGGCAATCTTTTAAGAATCCTCATAGGCCGGGAGTGGTGGCTCATGCCTGTAATCCAAGCACTTTGGAGGCCAAGACGGGCGGATCACCTGAAGTCGGGAGTTCAAGACCAGGCTGACCAACATGGTGAAACCCCGTCTTAAAAAAAAAAAAACAAAAAGAACCCTCATAGCCTTTGATATTCCATATTCAGCCCTTGTCCAGAATGACCCTCCCATTCCACTGCTTGCTTTCTGGATTCATGTCTAAGTGGGTTTCCCCATGTGGGAACCTCCTTTAAAGACAATAAGCACACCTCGGGGTGCTCCCCTGTACCTAGAAGGGGGCTGTGCTTATAATAGCCACTTCGTAATGTTGGTTAAATAATGATTACCAATGAAAAGACCTGACAGATTGTTCAAAGCCAGACAGGGAGACTCAATTTGTGCAAACAAACTGGTTACACAGGCTTGTCTCATCTGGAACTACAAAAAGCTATGATTAATCTGGTTTTTAATTTTGTTACTCAAATGAAATAGAATATGGTAGCAGACATCTAACACCTTGGGGTTTTTGCTTGGGTTGGTTTAGCCACTTTTCTTTGGCATGAAGCCAGGAAGAACAAGGAATTTAAACTAGAGATTTGAAACCATGGAAGCTTTAGTTAGATGCGTTTTTGTTGGTAAAGAGGGCAGAATTGAGACCTGAGTTTACTATTATAAATAGTTTAAATACGTTTGGGTTTCAAAATAAATCGTTTTCATCCCAAGTTGGTCCTTCTTCTGAATTCGCTGAACTAATATTTTATAGTCTGTTTTGAGGGAAAATCATCTTTCTACCAGACATCTCATTAAAATAATGAACTCAGAGGTTTTCTTGGATGTGTCTAACTGTAAACTTCCGGGATGGCTGTGAACACATTCTGTTGAATGCTTCTGGGAGGTTATTTCTCCGGGAGCGTTACCTCACTTGATAATTCCTCTGGGTAACAAACGTGCACGTCAGTTTCCTGCCACAGCTCGCACCAACTGTGTGGAGGCGGCCTCACGTATGGCCACTTGTTCTGCTGGCTGGGCAGTGACAGGAGGACTTGCCCACCATGGTGGACCACAAGGGGCAAATGTTGCAGAAAAGAAACAGCCTTTAGCCCAGGTGCACATCAAGCCCCAGGTTTATTAGAGGCATGGTATGCTGAAGCCTGGGTAACTGGAGTGGAAATTGGCATGAAATACATATATGACACCATGTTCACTGACATTCAAGGGCTCTCTCCACAGTGTCTTCATTTGAGGGGGAGAAGTCTGTTTCCAGGGATATTGTTTCTTTTTCTCTTTACCTAGGATGACTGACTTGCCCCCGTTTGCCCGTGACGGTCCTGCTTTTAAAATAGAATGTCAGGCTGGGCACTATGGCTCATGCCTATAATCCCAGCACTTTGGTAGGCTGAGGCGGGCAGATTGCCCAAGATCAGGAGTTCCTGGTCAACATGATGAAACCCCATCTCTACAAAAAATACAAAAATTAGCCGGGCATGGTGGTGGGCGCCTGTAATTCCAGCTCTTTGGGAGGCTGAGGAAGAAGAATTGTTTGAATCTGGGAGGTGGAGGTTGCAGTGAGCTGAGATCATGCCACTGCACTCCAGTCTGGGCAACAGAGTGAGACTCTGCCTCAAAACAAAAACAAACAAACAAACAAAAACTGGAAAGTCCTGTGTCTTGTGTCAGCCTCTGACACAGAAAATCAGAAAAATGCCCTCCAACGCCCCCAATTCTTCCCTCTTTCAGTGTTTGCTTTTTCTCACCCCAGTTTAACCTGCTTCACAAGGCTCCCTGTGGCAGGCTTGGAGACACAGGCTGAAACTCCACAGCACAGGCGGCCATGGGCTTCACCAGGCTGCAGTGTGGGAGTCAGCCACGCTGTGTACTGTCCTATGCCCCTTCCTAAGCAAGCCTGGAAAGAACACTGTCTTGGTGTCAGAACACATGCATTTGAGCTCTGGAAGCCCCACTGAGTGACTCGTAGCACCTGAGACAGCAAGAGAGGAAACATCTCTGTTTTCCTTTTGAGATGCTATTGGCCTCTCAGGAAATAACGGGTGTAAAGGTGGCAGACCCTGCACAAATGCCAGGGACCAGAATTCCACTGACCTGCTTACTCTACTCCTTCTGATAAATGACAAATATCACATCTCAGAGGCATGACCGTGATGCTAGCTTTACCCTTTTTACTTCATTCAAGTCTTTGCAAGGAGCCAAAGGAGCAGTTTTCAAATTAATAAACGAATCAGCTGGGCAAGGTGGCTCAGGCCTGTAATCCCAGCACTTTGAGAGGCCGAGTCAGGCAGATCACTTGAGGTCAGGAGTTTGAGACCAGCCTAGTCAACATGGCAAAACCTCGTTTCTATAAAAATACAAAAATTAGCCAGACATGGTGGTGCGGGCCTGTAGTCCCAGCTACTTGGGAGGCTGAGGCAGGAGAATTGGTTGAACCTAGGAGGCGGAGGTTACAGTGAGCTGAGATCACACCACTGCATTCCAGCCTAAGCGACTGAGCTAGACTCTGTCTGAAAACAAAACAAAACAGGCCAGGTACGGTGGCTCACACCTGTATTCCCAGCCCTTTGGGAGGCTGAGGCGGGCAGATCACGAAGTCAGGAGTCCAAGACCAGCCTGACCAACATGGTGAAATCCTATCTCTACTAAAAATACAAAAATTAGTCAGACTTGGTGGAGCGCACCTGTAATCCCAGTTACTCATGATGCTGAGACAAGAGAACTGCTTGAACCCAGGAGGCGGAGGTTGCAGTGAGCCAAGATTGCACCATTGCACTCCAGCCTGGGCAACAGAGTGAGACTCCGTCTCAAACAAAACAAAACAAAACAAAGCCCCAAACGAAAAAATAAAACAACCACCAAAAAATCCACGAAAAATAAATAAATAAAACCCCCTCACAGGCTGTGAGGGCACTGGCCTCCCTGAAGCTCTCTGGGTCCGGTCTTGTCTAGGGAGAAGCCAGGGAGCCACCTAGAACAAAATCCTCCCCAAGATTCTGCGGGAAGTCGGGCCTTATTTCATCAGAGAAGCTGCAGGTTAAGATGCCTAGAAATGGGTTTGAACCTTGTTTCCTTGGGTTGAGGATGCTGCGATAATAATTGCCATTAACACATTCCATTAGGTGAACCCTCCCTGTGGCGGGTTTTCCCTTCACACGGGCAGTGTGAAAGCATCTTGTCATCTGTCCTTGAGGGAGGAGGAATGACAGTCCTCAGGCTCTGAAGGTGTGTTCCTTCACAAAAGGGACAGGATGGAAAGTCAAGTGGACCTTTTAGGGAGTTTTAAAAGAGGTGTTTACATATATTTAGCTTTTGGGAGAAACCCTGCAGTGAACTCGCAGCCAGCAGCAGCTTATATATCCTGCAAATCCTCACTGAAGGGGTATGAAGTACACAGCTGAAGATGCTTGCCAGCTCCAGGCCCCCTGAAGGGGATAGAATCTGTCATGTTAATGGATGTGCATACTATTAAGAGAAGGGTCAAAGGGCCTGGAGTTTGTTGTAGGGATTCTTCAATATGCAGATGGACACCCTTATGGGGGTGCGGAGAGACAGCCTAGAAGAGTCAACCTCATAAAGCTATCCTGGCTGACGGTAGGTTTTTAGGGCAAGGGGTGCTTTCCACAGGAGCAAGCTCCGAGTGTGCTCTGCTCCCCACCCACCTATAAAATGATACTTCAATGCATGAACAAACAAATGCAATTTTGTTTTAATTTCTTTGAATTAAAATGGTCAATTTGGCTGGGCGCGGTGGCTCATACCTGTAATCCCAGCACTTTGGGAGGCCGTGGCTGGTGGATCGCCTGAGGTCAGGAGTTCGAGACCAGCCTGGCCAACATGGTGAAACCCTGTCTCTACTAAAATTACAAAAGTTAGATGGGCATGGTGGCAGGTACTTGTAATTCCAGCTACTTGGGAGGCTGAGACAGGAGAATTGCTTGAACCCGGGAGGCGGAGGTTGCAGTGAGCTGAGACCTTCTTGCTCCAGTCTGGGCAAGAAGAGCAAAATTCTGTCTCAAAAAAAAAAAAATAAAAATAAAATGGTAAATTTTATGAATGCCAGAATCCCTAAATTCCAGCCTTGGTCACAGAGCAAGACTCTGTCTCAAAAAAAAAAAAAAAGAAAAAAGAAAAGTAGGATGAAAAATATCTCTGGTTATCCACCCTTCAGAGATAGCAACTATTGAAATTTTGGTGCACGTCTTTCTAGATTTTTTTCAGATATACACAAACCCATATGGATATGCCCATGTGTTTGGTATCTTTATAGATCATTAATTACTTTCTACTATGTATGATAAGGAATTGTGTTTGGGTCTTATCTCCTGCAGGAGTGAGGGACTCTGTCATCTTTGTGGATTCTGTGTCCTCTAGAATGGGCTCACACCCAGTAGGCGAGCAGCAAGTAATGAATGAATGATTGATCAGGCTTTTCTCTATCCCTCTGCAAAATGAGAGTTTTGGATTGTACCATGTCTGAGGTCCTTTTCAGTTCCAGTAATCTGAAGCCTTCTGCTCACTAAATTTCTAACATGAGTAGATGAAAGAAACTTCCTACAAACCTGATGACTGGGCGTGTCCTTCCCGGCATTAAGATTGTAATGTCCCCAAACTAAAATGAGATGATAATGATTAAAACAACGATTTACTGCTGAATGTGGTGTCTCATGCCTGTAATCCCAGCACTTTGGGAGGCTGGGGCAGGTGGATCACTTGAGGCCAGAAGTTCAAGACCAGCCTGGCCAACATGGTGAAATCTCGTTTCTACTAAAAGTTAGCCAGGCATGGTGTTGCATGCCTGGAATCCTAGCTACCTGGGAAGCTGAGGCACAAGAATCGCTTAAACCCAGGAGGCTGAGGTTGCATGCAGTAAACAAAGATTGTGCCACCGCCCTCCAGTATGGGTGATGGATTGTGACTCTGTCTCAAACAAATAAACAATAAAACAATGATTTAATGCACTCAGGATGTGTCTATATAAATCCTAAATCCTAAGGGTTGCTTAATTTAAATTGGATTAACATCTTTTTTTGGCTTATCCAAAGTGGGTCAATTTGGGGATATCAGTTGACACTTAGACTCTGAGAAAACCTAATTGTTTTGAATGCTCTGGATTCCTCATTTCTCCTGACCTGCAGTGCTACTAATAGTCTATGAAGCACTTTTGCTTGAATTAGAAAAGGGCTTCCTCTCTGCCGCAGGCAGCCACGGCTCCAGTAGGTACGCACAGGTTGGCAAATACAGTGCAGCTGGATTTTAGCTTCCTTTCTTGCCCCATCAGTAGAATCCCTTGGGCAAGACACAAGCTATACAATTATATTGGCAACTTTGATTCAGGTACCCAGAAGAACCTCTATGTTGAAAATTATTCTCTAAGCAAATTAGCAGGAAATACATTATCAATATCAGCATTTGCAAGCTTGCCTGATGATATAGTTGTATGGTGGGATGAAGACACTCAGCAGTCTCTGTGCTCTTCCTCATGCTGGCTCCTCTATCTGGAAGCTACCCTGACCCCCGTTGATTCCTTTCTCAATATTACCCATTTTTCGTGGCTCAGATCAAAGCCTCTCTCTTCCACAAAGCCTTCCGTGACCTGCCGTGTTAGAAACCTCATGTTCATCTCCTTAGTACTCACTTGCCTCTCTTTTCTTCCCCATCTCAGGTTTTCCTTTGAGTGTCTGGTGATTAGTTCATATAGCAGCCATGTGACAGTCTTCTTTTTTTTTTATTTTGAGACAGAGTCTAGCTCTGTCACCCAGGTTGGAGTACAATGGCGCGATCTCGGCTCACTGCAATCTCTGCCTCCCAGGTTCAAACAATTCTCATGCCTAATCTTTCCTAGCTGGGACTACAGGCAGGAGCCACCATACCCAGCTAATTTTTGTATTTTTGGTAGAGATGGGGTATTACCACGTTGGCCAGGGTGGTTTTGAACCCCCAGCCTCAAGTGGTCTGCTGGCCTCAGCCTCCCAAAGTGCCGCTAGTACAGGAATGAACCACTGTACCTGGACCATGTGATCTTCTCTGCCTCAATTTCATCATCCTTAAAATGGAGAGGATAGGTTGGGTGTGGTGGTTCAAGCCTGCAGTCCCAGCACTTTGGGAGGCCTAGGTGGGCAGATCATGAGGTCAGAAGTTTGAGACCAGTCAGGCCAACATGGTGAAACCCCCGTCTCTACTAAAAAATTACAAAAATTAGCCGGGTGTGTTGGTGGGCACCGGTAATCCCAGCTACGAGGGAGGCTGAGGCAGGAGAATCACTTGAACCTGGGAGGTGGAGGTTGCAGTGAGCCGAGACCACACCATTGCACCCCAGCCTGGACGACAGAGCAAGACACTGTCTCAAAAAAAAAAGAGAGACAATAAAAAAGATCTTCCAGATTCCATAATAAGCACTATAATGACTATAATTATAATGCATGCCTGTTACAGTCTATGAAACTCCTAGAGAAGAACTCTATCTTATTTGATCTTTAAATCTGTCATATTAACGTGACATTGAATATAGAGTGTTCGATGTTTGATATGGTTTGACTGTGTCCCCACCCAAATCTCAGCTTGAATTGTATCTCCCAGAATTTCCACGTGTTATGGGAGGGACCCAGGGGAAGGTACTTGAATCATAGGGCCAGTCTTTCCCGTGCCATTCTCATAATGGTGAATAACTCTCATGAGATCTGACGCATTTATCAGGGATTTCCACTTTTGCTTGTTTCTCATTTTTCTCTTGCTGTTGCCATGTAAGAAGTGCCTTTTGCCTTCCACCATTATTCTGAGAACTCCCCAGCCATGTGGAACTGTAAGTCCAATTAAACCTCCTTCCCCTACCCCCGTCCCCCCAGTTTCGGGTATGTCTTTATCAGCAGTGTAAAAACAAACTAATACAGTAAATTGGTACCAGTAGAATGGGGTGTTGCTGAAAAGATACCCGAAAATGTAAGATACTCGAAAATGTGGAAGTGACTTTGGAACTGGGTAACAGGCAGAGGTTGGAACAGTTTGAAGGGCTCAGAAGAGGACAGGAAAATGTGGAAAAGTTTGAAACTTCCTAGAGACTTGCTGAATGGCTTTGACAAAAATGCTGATAGTGCTGGGCACAGTGGCTCATATCTGTAATCCTAGTACCGTGGGAGGCCAAGGCAGGTACATCACCTGAAGTTAGGAGTTCAAGACCAGCCTGACCAACATGGAGAAACCCTGTCTCTACTAAAAATACAAAAATGAGCTGGGTATGGTGGCACATGCCTGTAATCCCACCTACTCAGGAGGCTGAGGCAGGAGAATCGCTTGAATCCAGGAGGCGGAGGTTGCAGTGAGCAGAGATCATGCCACTGCACTTCAGCCTGGGCAACAAGAACAAAACTCCATCTAAAAAAAAAAAAAAAAAAATGCTGGTTTAGTGATATGAACAATAAGGTCCAGGCTGAGGTGGTCTTAGATGGAGAGGAGGGACTTGTTGAAACTGGAGCCAAGAGACTGACTGCATTTTGCCCCTGCTAGAGATTTGTGGAACTTTAAACTTGAGAGAGGAGAGATGATTTAAGGTATCTGGCAGAAGAAATTTCTAAGCAGCATAGCATTTAAAATGTGACTTGGGTGCTGTTAAAAGCATTCAGTTTTTAAAAGGAAACAAAGCATAAAAGTTCAGAAAATTTGCAGCCTGATAATGCAGTAGAAAAGAAAAACCCATTTTTTTAGGAGAAATTCAAGCCAGCTGCAGAAATTTGCATAAGTAGCAAAGAGCCTAATGTTAATCCCCCAAGACCATAGGGAAAACGTCTCCAGGTCATGTCAGAGGCCTTCATGACAGCTCCTCTCATCACAGGCCTGGAGGCCCAGGAGGAAAAAGTGGCTTCAGGGGGCCAGATGTGGCTGAGGATGGGCCAATACAGGAATCCAAGTGCCTAGATTTAGACAAGGTGCCAGGCAGATGTAAGTACTGGCCAAGTACACAAAGAAGCTTGACTTGGTTCTCTGGTCTATTTCTCAAAGCCCACAACCCACAGACAGCTCCTGCTCCTGCTGCACGGTGCCTTGACATCTTTTTAATGGCCAGGTGCTCCAGGCCGTTGCATTCGCTCCCTGCATTCGAGCCCCTTCCTCACCTGCTTCCTCAGGGTTGACCTCAGCTCTTCCCAAGTCTCTGCTCACAAATCTACTTGCTGTTCCAACCTCTGCAACTTCCCAGGCAGAACAGCACTCTCTCTGCCCCACAATCGCTTCAAAAAGCATGTGTCATCAATGGACTGTGAGCTCTGGTACAGGGGACTTGTTGTATTGGGCATTATTTTTTAGGTTGAACTGAAATTTTGTTCCTTCCAGGTTTGATCCAGGTTTCCCTTGCCATGTGGCTCTGTGACATATTTTTGGAGTGTGATGGTTTTTACAGCTATCACTGGAGGCTGAGCCCTGACTCCTGGCATGGTTTAAGATCACAGACCTTCAAGTCACACTGCCCAGTGTGGGACTCCAGACTCTTCACTTAGTGCTGTGTCTGCTATTTGCAGGTCTCAGTATCCATATTGGTAAAAATAGGAATTCCTAAAATAACATCTAGCTGTTTGGCTCATTGTGAGGCGTAAAAGAGTTAATACTGTGGGAAGACTCATAGTAAATATTTGATAAGTGTTAGCAATTATTTTTTTTTTGATACAGAGTCTTGCTCTGTTGCCAGGAGCCAGGCTGGAGTGCAGTGGCGTGATCTCGGCTCCCTGCAAACTCTGCCTCCTGGGTTCAAGCAATTCTCCTTCCTCAGCCTCCCAAATAGCTGGGCCTACAGGCACGTACCACCACATCCAGCTAATTTTGTATTTTTAGTAGAGACAGGGTTTCATCATGCTGGCCAGGCTGGTTTCAAACTCTTGACATCGTGATCTGCCCGCCTCAGCCTCCCAAAGTGCTGGGATTCCAGGCATGAGCCACCGCGCCTGGCCAGCAATTTTTTTTTTAAGACAGAGCCTCACTGTCTCACCCAGGCTGGAGTACAGTGATGCAATCTTAGCTCATGGCAACCTCCACCTCCCAGGCTCAAGTGATTCTCCCACCTCAGTCTCCAAGTAGCTGGGACTATAGGCATGCACCACCATACCTGGCCAGTTTTTTTTTTTTTTTTTTTTCTGAGACAGAGTGTTGCTTTGCAGTGGCACAGTCTCGGCTCACTACAACCTCCACCTCCCAAGTTCAAGCAGTTCTCCTGCCTCAGCCTCCTGAGTAGCTGGGACTACAGGCACGTGCCACCATGCACAGCTAATTTCTGCATTTTTAGTAGAGATGGGGTTTCACCATGCTGACCAGGCTGGTCTTGAACTCCTGACCTCAGGTGATCCACCCGCCTCGGCCTCCCAAAGTGCTGGGATTACAGGCGTGAGCCACCGTGCCTGGCCTAATTTTTTATTTTTAAAAATATTTTTGTAGGGATTGTTTTTTGCTATGTTGCCCAGGCTGGTCTCAAACTCCTGGGCTCAAGTGATTCTCTCGCCTCCCAAAGTGTTGGGATTATAGGCATGAGCCACTGTGCCTAGCTTTAGTGATGATTTTTATGATTTTTAAGAAATCTGGGCTAGGCGTGGTGGCTCATGCCTGTAATCCCAGCACTTTGGGAGGCCCAGGTGTGTGGATCACCTGAGGTCAGGAATTCAAGACCAGCCTGACAAACATGATGAAACCCCGTCTCTATTAAAAATACAAAATTAACCAAGCATGGTGGCACATGCCTGTAATCCCAGCTACTTGGGAGGCTGGGGCAGGATAATCGCTTGAACCCTGGGGGTGGAGATTTTGGTAAGCTGAGATCACGCCATTGCACTCCAGCCTGGGCGACAGAGCAAAACTCTGTCCTCCCCCCACAAAAAAATCAAATCAGTGAAAAAGAAAGCCCGGGATAAACCCGAGCAGACAGTGCCAGACTTACAAGACCCAGCACCCGCCTGGCGGCCTCACCTGTCATCAGTTCAATCCAAGTCCACCCCGTCTTGGCAGAGTGCACCTAGGCCCAGACAGAGGAGCCAGTGGTGGCTTGTCCTCAATAAAGCACCAAGCTTAGTCTCTGGGGCGAGCCATGTCCGGAGCCACAACACCAGTTGTGTGTGAGGTGCGTACAGCTTGCTCTTCCCCGCCTCTGAGCCGTGTGGGCATTTGAACCCTGAAGCCAGTGACCTCATCTGTAAAAGGCAGTGAAAATTCCAACCTCACAAGGTGGTGAGGAGGATTAAATGAAATAAAGGACTGCAAGGGTTATGTAAACTGTAGTGCGCCCCACAAATCTAAGGGATTATTGTTATCCATTAGCTCATTTGATTTGCATAATCCCCCTCTGAGGTGGGTAGAGGCTATTCCCTTTTGGGGCAGGCAGGTGCTCCCTGCTTCTTTAGGGCCAGAATCTGTTCTTCATGGCCAGGAGGCTGGTCTGGTTGGAGGCGGCCCCTGGCGCTCCCCTAGGAGCCGATGGGGTGCAACACCCTTCACAGGGAACTCTGGGGCTGCAGGGTGCGCCTTCCTTGGGGACTGCTTGACTGTGGCCAGGCCTCCATCCAGCCCTTTGGAGCTGGGGCAGCTTGGTCTGGGGACAGTGTCTCATCGCTCCTTCGCTGCAGGGGCCAGGCCCTAATCGCTTTCTTTAGAGGCCTTTGTGCAGCTAGTTCTTTCATTCTGGGCCCAATACAATGCAGGGGTGAGCTGAGGTCAGATTTTCCACCTTCAGCTCTGGATTTCCTGTCTTTTGTCGGGTGGAGGACAGATTATGCCACCCGGCTTCCTGTCATCTCAGCACTGGGGGCGCCCCCACCCTGGCACCAGCCCACGACGGGAGACTGGGAAATCCCCTTGGGAGGTGAAGAGGGAGAATCTGCCCTTCATCCCCGGCCCCTCAGACAGGGCCATTGGCTGTCGTTAGACACTGAGCATTTCTTTACGTCTTTTAGCGATTGAAAAATGGCTTCTGTGGGATCCGAACTCTGATAGCATCCTACAATACTTATTTTGAAATGGAGTAGCGGGTTCAAGCAATTCTCCTGCCTCAGCCTCCTGAGTAGCTGGGATTATAGGCACGAGCCACAACACCTGGCTAATTTTGTATTTTTATCAGAAATGGGGTTTCTCCATGTTGATCAGGCTGGTCTCGAACTCCTGACCTCAGGTGATCCACCCGCCTTGGCCTCCCAAACTGCTGGGATTACAGGAGGGAGCCACCGGGCCCAGCCATCCTACAATATTTCATCCACGGAAATATTATGGGTTAGAAAACATTATCATCTCCATTAAACAACACTAAATCCTGCACTTCTTTTGACAGCCCAGCTTATGCAATAAAACACAATAGAGAAAGGCCCCTGGTAGCAGAAAGGGGTGGAGGGCTTGGGGGTGGAGGGTTGCATTTGCTCCCTTGGGCCACCGTAACAAAGTACGGCAAACTGGGCAGCTACAGCCGTGGAAATTTAGTTCTCACAGTTCTGAAGGCTTGAAATCTGTTCAAGCTGTCAGCTGGGCTGGTTCCTTCTGAGGACCATCACGGAACTGTCCTGGGCGTCTCCCACGGTTTCTGCTGACAGACGGTGATCCTTCGTGCTCCATGGCTTCGTTTCATGCGAATCTCCCTAAATCTCTGTGTCTTCACATGGCTCTCTTTCCTTTCTTTGTCCAAAATTCCCTTTCAGTATAAGGACAACAGTTATATGGAATCGAGGTCCACCCTACTCCAATTTGACCTCATTTTAACTAATTACATCTGCAATGTCCCTAGTTCCAAATAAAGTCACATTCTGGGGTACCAGAGGTTAGGACTTCAGTATATTTTGGGGTGAGGGGGACGCAAATGAATTCCATAACAGGCAGGCTCAGGTCAGCTGATTTTTATTTGCTCTCTGCTCTGTGCCGGCCCCTGTGCTCAGTTCTAGGGCTGCAGAGATGCAAAGGTCAGTCTTTGCCTTTAGGGAGCTTAGTCTAGCCGGGAGAGACAGACACGTCAGAATCGATGTTGTAACACAGCATGTTCAGGGCTGTGGGTGGATGAGACACAGGTGATGGGGCTCTCATTAAAGGGGCCACTATCTCAGCCTTTGGATGGGGCTGACATCCAACAAAGGAAGGCCAGTGACTCAAGAGGGACAGGGCAAAGGTGGGAAAGACATGTTTCGTAGATTCCAAGAACACCACGTGTGAGACTAAATCTACAGGAAGACTCAATCTGCCAGCTCTAACTCTCTCTCTCCCCCTTTCCCCTCAACTCTCTCCATCTACCCACAGCCTCAGGAAAAGAGACACCTACACCTATGTTCTGTCCACTTTCTTCTTTTATTTTTATTTTATTTTTTGGAGACAGAATCTGTCTTTGTAGCTTAGGCTGGAGTGCAATGGCGCCATCTCAACTCAATGCAACCTCTCCCTCCTGCTTTCAAGTGATTCCCCTGCCTCAACCTCCCCAGTAGCTGGGACAATAGGGGCCCACCACCGTACCTGGCTAATTTTTGTATTTTTAATAGAAATGGAACAGAGATGGGGTTTCACCATGTTGGCCAGGCTGGTCTCGAACTCCTGACTTCAGGTGATCCACCCTCCTCGGCCTCCCAAAGTGCAGGGATTCCAGGTGTGAGCCTGGCCTGGTTTCTTCTTTTGCGTAAATCGGTCAAACTGGAGACCTGGCACTGGCCATCAGCTCTGTTTCTTCAGCAGCGGCCATTATCAGCCAGTATGCATTCTCTTGCTCTCAGTCTATCTCTGTTTAAATGCTTTTTGGACTAGAGAGTTAGCTAGACTTCCCTTTCAACAGAAATCTATTGAGAACTTCGAAAAGTCCTGGATGAGATAGAGTAGGGAATACTTCCCTCTAACAAATTCCCTCTTTATCAACTGCCCCAACTTGCCCTATACCCTGGCCTTCCCAATCCTTGGGCCTAGGAATCATGGCTGACGGGCCTGTGTGCAGGCACCTGTCTCGCCCCTCCGTACCTGGGTCCCCTGACAATAGAGGAAAAAGCAACGTCACAGAGGCTGTATGTGACATTTTCTACTGTTTAATGAATTCTTTTGATTCTTTTTTGGAGCCGTGAATCATGACTCACACCATGTGAAATTAAGCAGTATGCATACCTTTAAATAGAGTGTGTTCTGTTTAACAAGAGGACTCTACCTTGACTGCTGGTGAACTTGGAGGACAGTGGGAACAGAGTGCCTGGGGAGGGGAGAGGAGCGAAAGGGCAGCTGAAGCCTGGAACCAGAACAACGTGCAATGTGTCTCTCGATTCCGCCCACAAAGAAACCCGGTGAGTCTGTGTCGGGCACGGTCTTTGTCAAGAGTTGTTAAATGAGGTCGCAAATTCATCATTACAGAATCTAAAACATTCATGTTTTACCCAGAAATGTGTTTGATTGAAGTAGTCATAATCCCAGGGGGGTGGGGGGACAAAGGGAGGAGGATC
The DNA here is from genome assembly GCA_963573385.1 of Cacajao melanocephalus. Lineage (NCBI taxonomy): Eukaryota > Metazoa > Chordata > Mammalia > Primates > Pitheciidae > Cacajao > Cacajao melanocephalus. The sequence goes on from CAUYLG010041886.1 coordinate 51,732, forward strand.
TCGCTGAGATTCTATTTTTAAATTTTTTTCTCCCTGTTTGAACAACGCCTCGCATTTGTACGGGGCTTCCCCCTTTGCCAAAGCCTTTCTGACATCAAATGGCTCCTGATCCTTCCTGTGCCACTTGGTCGCCAGCAGGATGGGATTTACTCCGCATGCCACAATTGAGGATGCCCAGGTGCAGGAGGTCATGTGACTTTTGAGAGCCAGTGCAGGCTCAGGTTCACAGTGAGCCCCAGCCCATGCCCAGGGAGGTTTCACCCCGATTGCTGGGGCTTTCTCAAGGAATCTGCACCCTCACCTTCCTGCCTTTCTTTTACCTACTGACCTTTCAGGTGTGACTGATCCCCACGAACTCTGGTCTGGGTGGGGATGACCAAAGAAGGCTTCTCTAGGTAGAGTCAATGCATAGTCTGGCAGGGGGGTCACAGGCTCTGGAGCCTGCAACTGAGTCCCCACCTCACCTGCCTTTCTAGCTTTGGGATCACAGCTATCATCACTTCTCCATGTTTCTTTTTCTCCATCTGTAAGGTGTAATGAAAGTTTTAGGTGGTATTTGTGGACTCAGCATAGCGTATCAATTTCTCCTTAGATGGATGGCAAAAATGCCCATGACCACCTTTTTCCCATAGAAGGCTCTTTTGCCTACATGGAAATTATCGTGTTTAGCGTAGCCCCTGCATCAATTATCTTAGCTAGATCTCCCGTGAGGACTTGCTGCAACTTCTCCATCAGCACTTGCTGCTTCACCCTTTTTTTTTTTTGCCCTAAGATGGAGTCTTGTTCTGTTTCCCAGGCTAGAGTGCAGTGGCATGATCTCAGCTCACTGCAACCTCCGCCTTCAAGCAATTCTCCTGGTTCAAGCAATTCTCCTGGTTCAAGCAATTCTCCTGCCTCAGCCTCCCAAGTAGCTGAGACTACAGGTGCACACCACCATGCTCGGCTAATTTTTGTATTTTTAGTAGAGAAGGGGTTTCAACATGTTGGCCAGGCTGGTCTGGAACTCCTGACCTCGTGATCTGCCCACCTCTGCCTCCCAAAGTGCTGGGATTACAAGCATGAGCCACTACGCCCGGCCACCTCGCACTTTTATGTTATGGAGGTGGCTCCTTTCCTTAATCTCTGCTGGCTTCCAACTTTTGTTTGCAGTTGTTTTACTCCTCCCAGCCTTCACAGAATTGAAGAGAGTTAGGGCCTTGCTCTGGCTTAGGCTTTGATTTATGGGAATGTTGTGGCTGGTTTAATCTTCCATCCAAACCACTAAAACTTTCTCCGTATCAGCAATAAGACTGTTTCTCTTTCTTATCATTCATGTGTTCACTGGAGTAGCTCTTTTAATTTCCTTCAAAAACGTTTCCTTTGCATTCTCATCTAGTTTAACAATTTGGTGCAAAGGGTCTAGCTTTTGGCCTCTCTTGGCTTTCAACGTACTTGCTTCACTAAACTTAATCATTTCTGGCTTTTGATTTAAATGGAAAGATGAGACTTTTCCTGAACGCTTGGGTCATTGCGGGTTATTAGTTTGCCTCATTTTGATACTGTTGTATCTCAGGGCACAGGGAGGCCTGAAGAGAGGGAGAGACAGAATGGCTAGTCAGCGGAGTGGTCGGAACACACTTATCAATTAAGTTTGCCACCTCATGTGGGCATGGCTTGTGGCACCCCAAAACAATTACAACTGTAACATCAGATCCCTGGTTGGGCAAGGTGGTTCATGCCTGTATCCCCAGCACTTTGAGAGGCTGAGGCAGGCGGATCACCTGAGGTCAGGAGTTTGAGACCAGCTTGGCCAACGTGGTGAAACCTTGTCTCTACTAAAACTACAAAAATTAGCTGAGCGTGGTGGTGGGCGCCTATAATCCCAGCTACTCGGGAGGCTGAGGCACGAGAATCACTTGAACTTGGGAGGTGGAGGTTGCAGTGAGCTGAGATCCTGTCATTGCACTCCAGCCTAGACAACAGAGTGAGACTCTGTCTAAAAAAAAAAAAAATCCCTACTCACAGATCACCATAACAGTTATAATAATAATGGGAAAGTTTGAAATAATGCTATATATTTTTTGGTAATATTCAAAATATTACCAAAATGTGACACAAAGACACTTGCTGTTGTAAAAATGGGGCCCACAGCTTGTTCCTTGCAGGGTTGCCGCCAGCCTTCAATTTGTGAAGCATGCAGTATCTGTGAAGTTCAATAAAGGGCAATAAAACGAGGTCTGGCTAGAGTGGACAGAGAAAGGGCGTCGCTCAGCTCTCACTAACCTGGAAACTCTCAGTCTCTCCTTTCTCCTTGTCTTTCCTTTCAATTTCCTGTCATCTTTCCCAATGCTATTCCCAGGTCTGGTCCAGTCTTCCCACACTTGCTGTCCCGATGCTCTTTCTCTCTTTTCTTTCATCTCCATCTGATCAAGTTGGATCTCACATCAAGGTTCCGCTCAAGCACTGCTTCCTTTGGTCCAAATGAGTGTTTCTCTTGTTAGTGTCCTTTTAACAACTCTTTTGAGTCACTGTAACTGTACTCGTCCTCCTCTGTATCTCCCTCTCCACACGGGGATCCTGGAGGCTCGGGGATGCTACATTAGCCACCTTCAGGTCCTCCAGAGGCTTCGCATGGGTGTTGAACATGTATTGTCAGTGGTTTGAAGAATATCACAACATCATGACTCAACCAAAATGATTTTCCCTTTAAGTAACCCAGGAACCAATTACAATTCACCAGACCCGTTTTTACAAGACAATTATTTTGTCTTGTATTGCATCATTACAAGATTATGTGGATTATGATATTACCTGTGCCTAAATAAACACGATGGGGGAATTGGAGGCCTTTAAGGGTTCACATCAACTTAAAATGAGATTATAAACAAACTCATCAAAAAGTGGGCGAAGTATATGAACAGACACTTTTCAAAATAAGGCACAGATTCGGCCAACAAACATGAAAAAAAGCTCATCATCACTGGTCATTAGAGAACTGCAAATCAAAACCACATTGAGATACCATCTCACGCCAGTTAGAATGGCAATCATTAAAACATCTGGAAACAACAGACGCTGGAGAGGATGTGAGAAATAGGAATGTTTTTACACTGTTGGTGGGAGTGTAAATTAGTTCAAACATTCTGGAAGACAGTGTGGCGATTCCTCAAGGATCTAGAAATAGTAATACCATTTGACTCAGCAATCCCATTACTGGGTATATACCCAAAGGATTATGAATCGTTCTATGATAAAGACACATGCACACAGGTATGTTTATTGCTGCACTGTTCACAATGGCAAAGACTTGGAACCAACCCAAATGCCCATCAATGAGATACTGGATAAAGAAAATGTGGCACATGTACACCATGGAATACAATGCAGCCATAAAAAAGGATGAGTTCATGTCTTTTGCAGGGACGTGGATGAAGCTGGAAACTGTCATTCTCAGCAAACTGACACAAGAACAGAAAACCAAACACTCCGTATTCTCACTCATGAGTGGGTGTTGAACAGTGAGAACACACGGACACAGGGAGGGGAGCATCACACACTGGGTCTGTCGGGGGTGGGGGGGTGGGGGGCGCGGGGAGGGATAGCAGGGATGGGGAGATTGGGGAGGGATAGCATTAGGAGAAATACCTAATGTAGATGGTGGGGGGATGGATGCAGCAAACCACCATGGCAAGTGTATACCTATGTAACAATCCTGCAAGATCTGCACATGTACCCCAGAACTTAAAGTATAAAAAAATAATAAAAAGACATCAAAAATAAATAAATAAATAGTTCTAAAAACCCAGCAACTTTATGATGGGGTACCGGAGGAGCTATTGGGAATGAGGAAGGAAATGAAATAAAATCCAAGCCAGGGATGAAAGCGTAACCCAGACATCCTCTGTGACCCTTCCCCTGCCCAGTTAGAAACTGATACAGCAGAAAAGACATGCTCACTTACAGGCTTCCAGAATCCTTGAATGCTGCTCCTCTGCTAAGGAGAGAGGAGAGGAAATACCACCCTTGCGTGCTGTGGGCCCCACTGCAGAGGGGGCTGGCAGGGAGGGCTCGGGACACACTCGGGTCAGGAGGGAAGAAGGAATTCTCCATGCAGAGACCCCCAGCGGCGCACCAGGCAGGCCCCTGATTCTGGATGGTGACCTACTCTGTGCTTTTGGCAGAAGCTGTTTATGCCCTGCGTTGGGCTAGGAGTCAAGGTACATGGATCTTGGCCGGGTGCCGTGGCTCACACCTGTAATCCCAGCACTTTGGGAGACCAAGGCTGGCGGATCACCAGAGGTCGGGAGTTTGAGACCAGCCTGACCAACATGGAGACATAAAGAAACCCCATCTCTACTAAAAATACAAAATTAGCTGGGTGTGGTGGCACATACCTGTTACCCCAGCTGCTACTTGGGATCCTGAGGCAGAAGAATCACTTGAAGCTGGAGGCGGAGGTTGCAGTGAGCTGAGATCCCACCATTGCACTCCAGCCTAGGCAACAAGAGCGAAAGTCCGTCTAAAAAAAAAAAATCCAGCTTCCGTGGACAAGCAGGCCACCAAGCCTCTCTGGGACTTGTTTTCTTTCTCAGCCCTCATCCTGGAGCATACCTGTCAGTGCCAACCACTGCACTGGGCACGGGGTATGCAGAGATGAGTCCAGCATGAACCCTACCCTGAGGGTCTGGGAGTTCGACTTCACAAGCAGCAAATGTGAGGGAGAGCTCTCTGGAGGAAGCAGCACTAAGCTTAGTGTTTACAGATAAGAAGATAGTCAGGATTAGAAAAACAATATCAAACAAAGGCATTCTAGGCTGGGTGTGGTGGTTCATGCCTATAATCCTAGGACCTCGGGAGGCCAAGGTGGGTGGAATGCTTAAGTCAGGTGTTCAATGCCAGCCTGGGCAACATGGCAAGACCCCATCTACAAAAAACAGAAAATGAACTGAGCATGGTGGTGTGTGCCTGTAGTCCCAGCTACTCAGGAGGCTAAAGTGAGAGGATCCTTTGAGCCCGGGAGATCTGGCTACTGCACTCCAGCCTGGGTGACACACCAAGACTCTGTCTCAGAAACAAAAACAAACAAAAAGGCAGAGACATTCCAGAAAGCAGGAACGATACAAACAAAGGTTTGGAGATATTTAACCAACCCTTGTTTGCGTGGAAACTGCAGGTTATATAAAGGTAGAGAAGGATGGAAAATGGGACTAATCTGGGGCTCAGGTTTTTGAAGAAAGGTTAGAACGTTCTGTGGATATCAATGCATTCTATGGAACAAATGATAGGGTGGATATAATAATGCTTTCACACTTGTAAAATAATATGCAAATGCAGTTATGACAACCAGCACACACACACACACACACACACACACAATTGTGATCTGTGATCTACTGATATTGTTAGCAAAACATTGTTATTCTTTGAAACTCCTTTATCTCTGTATTTCTCCATCATTTTTGGGGGTTAATTTCACACATACATTGCTTTTCAGTGCATGTTTGGCTTCTGCCATCATAGTCCCCAATCAGGGCTCACCTTGTGGTTTTACCCACATGGAGTCCAGTGGGCTCTGGAAACAGGAGTGAAGGTAAGCGTTGCTGGAGGAATTGTGAGATGCTTCTGCTGAAAGTAATCATGCCCACTGAAAGACTTGCTTACAGAGAGACACAAGGAGTGGCTCTGACCTACACTAAACAGAAAAAAACTCACCTCTGCATTTCCTTGGTGGTAGAGCAGAGGAAAGAGTAGGGGGCTGAAAATGACAAGACCAGTCCCAGTCTCTGTTTTGCCAGTGATTCGCTGCATAACCTAGGCTGGTCACTTCCTATCTCTGAGTGTCAGTTTTCTTTGTTTGTTTTTGTTTTTTGAGACAGGGTCTCCATTTGTCACCCAGGCTGGTGTGCCGTGGTGAGATCTTAGCTCACTGTAAACTCCACCTCCCAGGTTTAAGCTATTCTCCTGACTCAGCTCCCCGGTAGCTGGGATTACGGGTGCCCACCACCATGCCCGGCTGATTTTTATATTTTTAGTAGAGACAGAGTTTCACCATTTTGGTCAGGCTGATCACGAACTCCTGATCTTAGGTCACTTATCCATTTGGCCTCCCAAAGTGCTGGGATTACAGACGTGAGCCACCACACTCAGCCCTGAGCCACCACACTCAGCCCTGAGCGTCAGTTTTTACATCTTCAGTGTATCAAAATGTTGCAGTCTCTGATGTCCTTTAGAAATAGAGCCAAAACTTTTTTTTTTTTTTTGAGATGGAGTTTTGCTCTTGTTGCCCAGGCTGGAGTGTAATGGCGTGATCTTGGCTCACCGCAACTTCTGGCTCCTGGGTTCAAGCGATTCTCCTGCCTCAGCCTCCAAAGTAGCTGGGATTACAGGCATGTGCCATCATGCCCAGCTAATTTTGTACTCTTAGTAGAGATAGGTTTCTCCATGATGGTCAGGCTGGTCTTGAACTCCCAACCTCAGGTAATTCACCCGCCTCGGCCTCCTAAAGTGCTAGGATTACAGACGTGAGCTACCGTACCCAGCCTAGAGCCAAAACTTTGACAGTTTGGAGTGGCCCTTTGTTGCTGAGCCTGCTGCATTTGTGTCTCCTCAGGGCCCTGGAGCCTCCCACGAACCTGCCATTAGCCAGTTACTGAGTGTTCACTGCTGCACGTAGTGGCAGAGTTAAGCTGGGCATGGCAAGCTTAATGAAACTAGCGGAAGGGACATTCCTTCTGCTCCATTCACAAAGGATCCATCTGAGTTTCAGTTGCTGTTCTAGCCACTCACTGTCATGTTAGGGGAAACTAAGAAAACCCTCCGAGACTCAGTTTCCACATTTGTCAAAAGGCGACAATAAGACTTCGCTCTGTCTTGTTCTGCATCTCGAATCTTCTTGCTATGTTGGTCCCGCCTGGTGGGCAGAACGGAAACTTTGGTCCTTCTGCCCGGCAGGCCTGTGACCTCTTTCCACCGTTGTCCTATCTCATGAGATGCCCTGGATCCCGGCAACATTTTGTCCGTTTTGATCTCTTTGGTTGTTTTGAAAATGACAGAACCGCCAAGACTCCCCTCTCCCACTGTTTTTTGGTGTTCTTATAACCCTTCCAGACGTTGGGTGAGGGCAACTGATATAAAGGCCTGCAAGACTGCTCTGAATTTTTCCATTTGACAGATAAGAAAACCAGAGTTCAAAGAAGTTCAATCACTTTCCTGAGGAAGATGTCTTGACTTGAAAGCCTGAGCTCTTTCCACTGTTCTTCGCTGTTTTAACTAAGCTGGAGAAAAACTGCAGCCATTACGTTGTGTTTCAGCCCCACACGGAGCAACAGTTCTACAGGAAGTCTTGTTTGGTGCTGTCAAGATGGGCCTGGAAGAATTGTAAACGCATTTTTAAAACAAATCAAATTACTTTTAGTGCCCTAAGGGAGCACATTATGGAAAGGAAATCTCTGGTACATCCTTCCATGAAGTGAGTATTTTTTTCCCTGCAAGTTTAACAGTATCTGTCCAATTCGTCTGCTTTCTAGACTGGAACTTTTATGCACATGATTTTTTTCTCAAATGGAGTCCTACAGGTATTTGTCTAACATTTGGTATTTATTCTTCATAAAATGAGAGCAGGAATGATGCTGTGAAGGATTTAAAGAAGTACATAGTATTGCCATTTTACAACCAGAGGTAAGTTCATTTTGAAATAATTTAAACGTTGTATTCAAGACTATTTATGCTCTGGGAAAGCCTCTCTTTCTAGCCATATTTTCCACCTTTCTTAACATACCTTATGCTTCAGTCACCATGTTCCTTACTCGTTTCCAAAAGGTCCCTCCTCTCTGCACCTGTGCTCAATGGGATTTCTTCCCTTTGAATTCTCCTGATTTCCACACCACCTCTTCAACGTAGCGTGCACACTCACACACACGCCCCTCTCATTCACACATACTCCTAACACACAGCAGTGCCCAAATCCTACACATCTGCAGTGTCCAATATAGCAGCCAGTAGCCAGATTTGGCTATTTAAATTTAAGTTAAAGAAAATATCAATCAATGAATGGATAAACAAAATGTAGTAAATACATCAATAAATTATTATTCAGCCTCAGACAGGAAGGACATTCTGATACTACAAGCAGATGAAACTTGAAAACAGCATAATAAATAAAATAAGCCAGACACGAAGGGACAAATATTGTATGACTTCACTTACATGAGCTACCTAGAATCAAATTCATATATTTAAAGAGAGAGAGAGAGAGATAGTAGACAGCAGTTTCCAGGGTGTGGGGGTGGAAGGAATGGGAAGTTGTTTAATGGCAGTCTTGTCCAACTCGAGCCCAGGACTGCTCTGAATGCGTCCCAACACAAATTTGTGAACATTATCAGATTTTTTTTTTTAAAAAAAAAAGCTCATCATCGAGGCCAGGCACAGTGGCTCACACCTATAATCTCAGCACTTTGGGAGGCCAAGGCTGGTGGATCACCTGAGGTCTGGAGTTCAAGACCAGCCTGACTAACATGGTGAAATCCCATCTCTACTAAAAAATATAAAAATTAACCAGGTGTGATGGCACATGCCTGTAATCCCAGCTACTCGGGAAGCTGAGGCAGGAGAATCGCTTGAACCTGGGAGGCAGAGGTTGCAGTGAGCTGAGATCGAGCCACTGTACTCCAGCCTGGGTGACAGAGCAAGACTCCATCTCAAAAGAAAAAAGCTCATCAGCTATCGTTCCTGTTAGTGTATTTTATGTGTGGCTCAAGATAACTCTCCCAATGTTCTCAGGGAAGCCAAAAGATTGGACACCCCTATAAATGGGTACAAAGTCTCAATTTGGGATGTCGAAAACATTCTAGAAATGGGGAGCGGTGATGTTGCACAACTTTGTGAGTATACTTAATGCCAGTGAATTGTACACTTAAAAATGATTAAAATGGTAAATTTTATGTAATGCGTATTTTACCACAATAAAATCTTAAAAATGAAATAAAAGATACAATTTAATTCTTCATTTACACTAGCCACATTTCAAATGCTCAACAGCCACGCCTGACTTGTGGCCACTGTGTCGTTCAGAGCAGATAGATATCTTTTCCTTCTTTGTGGAAGGTTCTAGAGGACAAAGCTGTCCAGATTATTCTGGCTCACTGATCTTTGTTCCTCTAAGCTACAATTAGCTGTGATGACTCTCTGCTCGGAATACTTGTAATTATTTGTTTAAACGCCATTTAAGGCCTTATTGTATTCTTCATTGTATTTCAGGCTACTACTACTATGTAGTCAGTTGATTTCCTGACAAAATTGCAAGCCCGGTGGAGGGCAGGGAAGAGGATTCCGGTTTCCTGGGTGTGTTCCTTCTGTTCCACCCTCCAGTGCTTTGCAGACTAGTGCTAATCAAATAGGCATCTGTGTATGAATGGATGAGACAGGAAGACCTGCCACAGACAACAGACAGACGTTTCCCGCTATAGTCCTATTCGGGAGTGTTATTCCATCTGATGTATTTCAAAAGCCACTGGAAGAAGACATATTTATCTTTCATGTCTAAATTCCTATCACAACTCTTGGGTCATCAGTTAGAGGTCTTCTGTGAGCTCTTCTGGGAATGAAAGGCATGCTCTCTGGGAACTTTTGTAAATTAGATAGAAATTTGTCCTATGGATGTGTGAAGTCACTTCTCAGCTAACCATTGAAGGGAGCTGCCAAAGCCTTTCTTCCAAAAACAGATGGCAAAGTTGCTTTGTTTTTCGTGACACAAACACTTTGGGAACAAATAGAGTCCTCTTCTGGTCATTATCTTGTCATTAGAACCTCTGGCTTGATGTATTTCCCTATAAAATAAACCTAAGACCTTATTCACAAAGAAGAAAATGCAAACACGGGCTTGACTATTATCAAAGGGACCCAGTGTAAAAGGAGCTTTCTTTTACCTCTTGAGTTCGATGATGAGATCTCGTGGCCAGACAGCATTTTTTGACTGGTAAGAGCAGAAACGACCCTCTTGAGTTACTGTTTAGTGAATGAGGGCCTTTGTTTCTCACAGAAGAATTAAAAACCTATGGGCCTCTCCCATGCAAACATGAGTACGTTTCACACAGCGACGTTGGGATTAAATGCCTGTATCATGAAACAAGCCAGAACAATGCCTACTCACGTTTTAATCATTTACCTGGCATTCCACGAGAGACGGTTTTACCTAAAACTAGATTAGGTGAAGAGTGACTTGTCCCAAGCACTTTTTCTCTGTGACTCTTGGCTCTTTTCTTGTGCATCCCCAAACTGGAAAGTAAAGAAAAACAGCCCATGTTCTACCAGTCAAATTTGAAAATAGTAACATAGTCTCTGGGAGCTGGAAGGGGCAGAGGAGGTGTGGTTCAGTCCTGTCGTTTTGAAGGTCAGGAAAGTGAAGCTGGGAAAAAAGTGACTTGTTAGGGTCACACATGGAGGAGGAGCAAAGCCCAAATAAGAATGGCCACTCCCAACTCCAGGATAGCGTCTTTTCACCCTGTAACAAGTGGCCGTCTTTGACATTTCTCACACTCAAAATGATACTCTCCTTCTTCTTTTTTTTTTTCTTTTTTCTTTTTTCAAAGATGGGGTTTCACCATGTTGGTCAGGCTGGTCTTGAACTCCCGACCTCAGGTGATCCACCCGCCTTGGCCTCCAAAGTGCTTGGATTACAGGCATGAACCACCATGCCCAGCTTTCTTTTTGTTTTTTTCTGAGACGGAGTTTCACTCTTGTTGCCCAGGCTGTAGTGCAATGACGTAATCTCAGCTCGCTGCAACCTCCACCTCCTGGGTTCAAGCAATTCTCCTGCCTCAGCCTCCCAAGTAGCTGGGATTACAGGCGTGCGCCACCACATCCAGCTAATTTTGTATTTTTAGTAGAGACAGAGTTTCATCATGCTGACCAGGCTGGTCTCAAACTCTTGACCTCAAGTGATCTGCCCGCCTCGGCCTCCCAAAGTGCTGGGATTACAAGTATGAGCCAACATGCCTGGCCTTTGATATTCTCCTTCTTTAAATGATTCATGACATCTGTTAAGAAGCAGCTCAGGGAGTCTCTCTGAACCTACACTGGTTCAGAAGCTGCCCATAAAAACATTAAAAAATAATTGTTTTTAAAAAAGCAGCTCAATCCATAGCAAAGAATTAATGTACTTAGACAGAAGAGTGCAGACCTGGAAATTCTGCTGAATTCCCTCCTTGGTCTGCCATCGGTTTGCTGAGTGACCTGGAACCAGGCCCTGTTTTCTCTGTCTCCTTTTCTTCTCTGCAGTAAGGAGAACATTGTCAGTCTCATGGGCTTGTTAGGATAAAACAAGGTAATAGATAGGAAAGTGCTGCAAAAAGTCAGAAGTGCTAAGCAGATGCAAAGTATAATCATCTATGTGAAAACCGCTGTTTCTCAATGGAAAAGAGGGGAAGATGGTGAAAAGCACAAAGAGGTGCTCCCAGAAGGAAGAATTCAGTTTCTAGCTGGAGCAGTCTCTTAGAGATGAAATGGTCCAGAGATAGATTGTCCAAGGCCAGATGGAGACTGGAACTGAGCTGTCTGGCAAAAGGTCATAACATGACTGTGGTCAAAGGTGACCTGAGAGAACGGGGTAAGCAGGCGAGTGAAACTCAAACTCCATAACCACGGTGTCCTCCCTCCCTTGCTCTTGAGAACACAGTGCAAGGTCTTGGGGGTGACCAGCACCCCCACAGCGGCAGGTTAACTGTGGTGGAGTCCGTTACCTCCGTGCTGGGAGGATGCCCTGGCCGGATGTGTGAGAGAACGTGGAAGCCGCTGTGCGCTTTTTCCCTTTTTACAGCCTGGGAAACCTGGGGAAAGCTTCCCTCCCTGTGTAAAGGAATGCATGTGACAGCATTTCAGGACCAAAAGGGTCCTCGAAGGTCAGCTAGTCCAGCTGTGTGTCTGATGCGTGGCGTCCCTGTGATGTCCCTGTCAGGCCCAGACATGAACGTCATCTTCTCAGTGATGTTCAATACTGACTAGTCCAATACGGACTACAACAAATGCGCATTTTTATTTCCAAAGATTCACACATCTTTCTTTCTCTCTCTCTTCTTTCTTTACGTCTCTTTTCTTTCTTTCTGTCTCCTTCCTTACTTCCTTTCTCTTTCTCTCTCTTTCTTTTCTTTCTTTCCTTCTCTGTCTCCCTTCCTTCCTTCCTTCCCTCCCTCCATCCCTCCCTCCCTTCCTTCCTTCCTTCCCTCCCTCTCTCCCTCCCTCCTTCCCTGCCTCCCTCCCTCCCTCCCTCCCTTCCTTCCTTCCTTCCTTTCCTTTGGTCTCCCTCCCTCCCTCCCTCTCTCTCTCTCTCTCTCTCTCTCTTTCTCTCTCTTTCTTTCTTTCTCTTTCTTGGTCTCGTTATGCTGCCCAGGCTGGTCTCAAACTCCTGCACTCCAGCACTCCTCCCACTTCAGCCTCTTAGAGTGCTAGGATTTCGGTCATGAGCCACCACACCCAGCCAGACTTTTCTTCCTTCTTCCTTTTCTTTCTCCTACTTTTTTAGAGGCAAGGTCCTGCTCTGTTGGCAAGGCTGGAGTGCACTGCGGGATCACGGCTCACTGCAACCTCTACCTCCTGGGCTCAAGCCATCCTCCCACTTCATCCTCCCGAGTAGCTGGGACCACAGGTGTGCACCACCACACCCAAATAATTTTTGTATTTTATTAGTGGAGATGGGGTTTCGGCATGTTGACCAGGCTGGTCTCGAATTCCTGGGCTCAAGTGATCCTCTCACCTTGGCCTCCAGAAGTGCTGGAATTACTGACATAAGCCATCGCACTCAGAAAGAATTTTCTTCACCTAAAGTGGTTTGCTGGTATCCTCACCTTACAGACACTTACACCATTCATTCAATAATGGATACAGCAACAAATCATACCTCAAGCAGTTATGACGTGCCCCACACTGTCTTTTGTGCTTTATGGATATTAGTTCGTGAGCATTGATCACAATAACCCAAGGACGGGTGTATGGTCCCATTTTTATCCTTATTTTACAGAAGAAGAAACCAGAGCACAGAGAGGTTAAGTCTTTCACTAAAAGTCACACAGCTAGTAGACTTTGGGGCCAGGATTCAAATGCAGGCAAACCACAGGTCTTGACCCCTATGCATGTGGCTCGCCCTGATCACCACGGGGTGGGATGCCTTTATCCGCTGGCACTTTCAAAGGTCATTTTCAAATGGCCTTTAGCACTTTCTGCCTTGTATGAAGCGTTGGTATCTGGGATTTCACCATCTTGGGGTCAACCATTCCGAAGCCCCACTGGAAGCCCCAACCCTGTGGACTGGTATTTGGTGGCGACAGTGATCTGAATTGTGAGCTGGCCCAGCACAGTGCAACATTTGCATCTCAAAGAAGCTCTGCGATTTTCTCGAGATTCCAAACACAGGAACTGCGGGGAGGGCCCCATGGTATTTGCAATGTGGAGGGTTTGCAAATGCCTGGAGGCCGACCCCTAGATCTCCTTCACCCCGGAGACCGGACGGACCGGCACACCGCCTGACTCAGTGCCTTTCGCATACTATGCAGTTTGAGAAACAGTGTTGGTGATGTTTTTATTTTGCCTACTGTGTGCCGGACAACAGATGCTGGTGAAATGAAAGAAAATTTCATTTCTTTTTTTTTTTTTGAGACAGTCTGGCTCTGTCGCCCAGGCTACAGTGCAGTGGTGCATCTCAGCTCACTGCAACCTCTGCCTCCTGGGTTCAAGCAATTCTCCTGCCTCAGCCTCCCAAGTAGCTGAGATTATAAGTATGCACCACCACACCCAGCTAAGTTTTATAGTTTTAGTACAGACAGGGTTTCACCATGTTGGCCAGGCTGGTCTCGAACTCCTGACCTCAGGTGATCCCCCCCTTTGGCCTCCCAAAGTGTTGGAATTACAGGCATGAGCCAATGCTCCCAGCCAGAAAATTTTATTTCTGAGAAAATGTAATATTGGGCCTTATGTCCAGCGCCTTCTTTTCCTCAGCCGTATCTCCCATGAATCTTGTGACTCTAGTACCAGACAGGCCTCAGTATCATGCTCCGTGTCCCGTTCCATCTCCCTCGATGTCCTCACTCCAGTCTCTGTTCAGGAAATCCTACCCTTCTTTCCAGGGTCAGCTCACCTGTTAACCCCATGAAGGCTTCCCAATCCCCTAATGGAACAGCCTGCCGCCCCCAGCATGCTCCCCTTCCCGTGGAACTGGGTCCTGTGAACTGGTGAGCTCCTTGTCCCTCAGGAGTCCCTTGGGTGCCTAGGAGTCCCCTGGGTCCCACCTGCTCCCTGTATCCCTGCACAGTGCCTAGCCCAGCACACAGCTCACAGTTGGGTTCAATTCGGGTTGAACCCCATCCAGAGAAAACCAACTGAAATACATGTAATTTCAGCTTTGCTCTGTCGCAGGAATGTGCAATGGGAAGAAGCGATTGCCTCTTTGGGCCAGATTCGAGGAAAATACATTCTTCCATTTCAAAAGGCTCCCTCACTGGTCCTGGAGAGGCGAAGTAGAGTGGCCCACCCACTTGGGCTAACGATGGAGCTTAAGAATTTGGAGTTTTCATTCCACCTGGACCTAGGAAGTCTTTTATAAGCGTCTACTGCACCTGAGAATCTCTGTTCCCCACAAGCCATTCTCTTCTGTGCCTCTAAAGGATAAAGATCTATTTGTCTCTGTGTGTATGTCACAAAAAATGAATGGGGATTTAATTACAGCAGCTCATTTCCTAAAAGGAAGTCCTATTTACGATGCGCCATATGTTTTGCCAGCGGCCATATCCCTGAGGTCTGGGGTCTTGTCAGATCTCCTTAGATAAGCAGGGTCGGGCTGCTCTGGCCTGGCCTGGGCCAGGGACCCAGGAGGACAGGTGGAAGGATCCGGGAAGTGAGGAGGGGGACAAAGGTAGGCTCACAGCCACACCCCGAACCCAGACCACTGGAAAGCATCTGTCAGAGAGACCAGGGAAGGCCCCCCTGGCTTCAGAGAAGATGGAATCAGAAGCCCAAACAATTTGTGATGATTAAAAATCACCTGGCTTTTTTCATCTACTAAAGTGGCTCTTGATGGGGAGAGAGTCTCTCTGATCCTTCCTTTCGTGGTTTTAATTCCCCCTCCGCCACTTCTGAGCTGGCGCAGATGGCTTCCTGGAGTTCCGAGAATCTTCCAGCAAGGGCTGCCGGGCAGGCAAGGGGAGGAGGGAGCTGAGGAGGGGGCTTGGCTTGATCCTAGTACTCGCTCCTTTTAATCGGCTACCGTGTTTCATCTTTCATGGGGCCTGCGATGTTAGAGGCCAGGAAGTTGGAGAAGGGCTGTGCAGTACTTCTTAGCTGTAGTTGAATGCAGTTGCTGAAACCTGCTAGAACCTGGCACCGCTTATTAAATTGATGATGAGAAGGCACCTCTTCCCCCTTAGTCTTACCTTTTCTCTTCCTTCTTTCCAATGTGTTCTGATTCTCTTGCCTCCTCTCTCTGTCTCGCTTTTTTTTTTTTTTTATATGAAGTCTCGCTCTTGTTCCCCAGGCTGGAGTGCAATGGTGTGATCTGGGCTCACTGCAACCTCTGCCTCCTGGGTTCAAGTGATTCTCCTGCCTCTGCCTCCCGAGTAGCTGGAATTACAGGCACCCACTACCATGCCCAGCTAATTTTTGTATTTTTAGTAGAGACGTGGTTTCATTCACCATGTTGGTCAAGGTGGTCTCGAACTTCTGACCTCAGGTGATCCGCCTGCCTCGGCCTCCCAAATTGCTGGGATTACAGGCGTGAGCCACCGCACCTGGCCTGTGTCTTGCATTTTAAACTCCATTCCCGGAAAAGTGAAGAACGCCTTCCTCTCCTATGCCGCTTGGAGGGTAGACCGTGAATTTCCCGTGCCAGCTACAACGTCACTGGCTATGATCTTTAAAGTATGTCCTTTTCAAATTGGGGTGGGGGTAGAGGATGACACCAGAACCTCAGAGTGTCCCTTCTAGCTCCTACACTTCCACTCCATCAGGCCAACCAGCAGCCAGTCCATTTTTTCTACTCAAAGGGCCTGGGCCAGGCGCGGTGGCTCACACCTGTAATCCCAGCACTTTGGGAGGCCAAGGCGGGTGGATTACAAGGTCAAGAGATCGAGACCATCCCGACCAACATGGTGAAACCCCATCTCTACTAAAAATACTAAAATTAGCCGGGCATGGTGGCACGCGCCTGTAGTCCCAGATACTCGGGAGGCTGAGGCAGAAGAATCGCTTCAACCCGGGAAGCGGAGGTTGCAGTGAGCCGAGACTGCGCCACTGCGCTCCAGCCTGGTGACAGAGCAAGACTCCGTCTCAAAAAACAAACAAACAAACAAAAAGGGTCTGGCCACCCTTGGGGACACCCACCTGCATGAAAGCAGGCAGGAAGCAGGCAAAGCCAAGAAAAATGAAGCGACTTCCTGGAGGTTGAGCACTTGATGGCAATTAGGATGGGAATTGCCAGTCTTTGGACAGTGGTCTTCGAAGGCTCAGAGTCTGAGACCTGATTTCACTGTAGACACGAGGATAGGGCTGAGGGCTGGCTGGTGGCTGATTGGTGAGCAGGAGAGAGTATCTACCGGGATGTGCCTACTTACCCAGTGCAAATTGGGGGCCATGCTGCCTCCCCTGCTGAGGTCCTGGGAGCTCCTGGAAGACAGGGGCTGACCTGCTCAGTATCTCACACAAAGGAAGTGTTCAGAAGACGTCCACAAGCACCACGACCAGACGCCCATGGGCTGCCCTCCTGAGACGGCCCCAGGTCTCCCTAGTCCTCTGGACACAGCTGCCCTCTGCCTTCCCAAGGGGCCACATGAAACCTCTTTCAGGCTCCCCATTTCCGAGACTGTGGCTAAACCTGTCCGCCTCCTCTTCGCATTATCGCCAAGGAAGAATTACACGGGATTTAGATCCATTTAAAACAGCGATCTTCTAATTTCCTGGGACTTAAAACTCTGTCGGGCCCTCAGCTACCCCTCTCTAAGTAGAAGGTGATTTGATTCAAGATGCTTTTGCTAATTAGAAACCCCCTTTCGCTCTCCTGTTACACAAGAATCCAGGGCACCACGTGGCCCTCTGAAAAGCTGGCAAGTTTTGTAAAACGTATTTTTAGCTAGAGTCAAAGGGTGAGATGTTTGCTGAACTTCGCAGCAATGAAACTGTGATCTCCCTTGCTCTCCCTTTCCCTTTTCTGCCGGGTCCATCTCTCCTCTCCGCTCACTTTCCTCACTCTCTCCCTCTCTGCACTTTCTGCGTTTCCTTCTCCCTCTTGCTTCTCGGGCAGGGAGGCCGAGGCTGTGTGTGTGCACGCATGCGTGTTCATGTGTGTGCGCATGTATGTGTGTTCATGTGTGTGTGCGTGCGTGCATGTGTGTGCCTGTGCGTGCCTGTGTGTAGGTGTGAGGGCCTGGTGGGAGTGTGGGCTGCGGTGCCAGGCGGCCATGCTGCATTTCTGGATGCTCATTGTTCAGTCCCCGTCTCCATGGCGACGGGAGCAGCTGCTCTGTTCTGGGCCTTGGCTTGGCTGTGCAGGGCGGCCTGCCCGCCTGTCTGCCTGCCCGCCCGCCTGCCCGGCCGTGGGAGCTGCCAGCGCCTTGCCCTCCCGCTGCCCACAGGCCCTGCCAGGCTGGGCGCAAGAAAGCGTGTTTACTAACACCATCCACACGGCTCCCTGGGCATCGTGGCTTTGCCCAGAAGATGTCAGGCCGAGGGCACCGGGAGGTGGGCCTGGAGCCAGGCTGTCTGCAGCCAGGGGAGACGGTCCCTGCCGGCTGCTGCCCTGGCCTGCCAGTCTCCGGGCGAGCGCAGGCACTGGGGGTGAAGAGGCCCCCATGAGGCTCTTTCTGAAGTGAACCTTCCCTTCCTGGAATGCCTTGCCAGAGCCTCTGGAACATGCCAGCCCCAGTGCCCGCTCTGTCCCACCTGACAGCCCTGTCCTTGGGGGCTTCGGTCCTGCCCCGACTGCAGGGCCATTAATGTCCAAAGCACTCACAGCCTGGAAGAAAGGGCGCGTGTGGGTGACCCTAGAGACAGCTTAGACCAAAAACCTCAGCAAACCCCAGGCCCAACAAGGGCAGGGCTGTGTCAGACCAGGTCCTGTCTGGTGCTCGGCTGCCCTTGATAGCCCCAGTGGCCCCTTTCAAGACTGGGCCCAAGCTCCCGGGCCGTGGTCCCTGTCCCCCTCCTCATCCTCTCTTTGCTTTTCTCTGGTTGCTCCCCTCCTCACTCTGTCTCAGCCTCTCCTTCTCCCCCGGCCTTCCTCCTAGTGCTTCTCCAGAAAGGCCTGGGTGCTGTGTGAGTGTGAGTCTGTGTCTCTGTGCATGAGTGTCTGTGTGTGTCTGTGTCTATATGTGTCTGCGTGTGTGTCTCTGGGTGTGTGTGTCTCTGAGTATATGTGTCTCCTCTGTGCATGTGTCTGTGTGTCTCTGTGCATGTCTATGCGTGTGCTGTGTATGTGTGCCTGTGTGTGTCTGTGTGTATCTTTGAGTGTGTCTGTATATGCGTGCAGACTGTGCCTGTGTGTGTGCCTGTGTGTTTCTGTGTGTCTGTGTGTGTCTCCGTGTGTGTGTATGTGTCCCAGTGTGTGTCTCTGTATGTGTGGCTCTGTGTGTGTGTGCATATCCGTGTGTGTCTGTGTGTGTTTCTCTGTGTGTCTCTGTATGTGGGTCTCCATGTATGTCTGTGTGTGAGTGTGTGGGTCTGTGTGTGTCTGTGTGTGGTCTGTATGTGTCTCTGTGCCTGTGTCTGTGTGTGTCTGTGTATGTCTATGCGTGTGGCTGTGTATATGTGCCTTTGTGTGTCTGTGTGTATCTCTGTGTGTCTGTGTGTGTGTCTGTATATGTGTGCAGAGGGTGGCTGTGTGTGCATCTGTGTGTGTTTCTCTGTATGTGTGTTTCCATGTGTGTGCTTGTGTATTTCTGTGTGTGTCTGTGTGTCTGTATGTGTGTCTCTGTGTGTCTGTGTGTGTATCTGTATGTGTGTCTCTGTGTATACATATTTGTGCCTATGTGTCTGTGGATGTGTGTTTGTGCACATTACCTTTGGGAAGTTAGGATATTTCCTCTCTGAACTTTGCCATCAGCACCTAGCCCAGGGCTGAGCCATGATTGACAGGTTACTAGAAGCCAGTCTGAAAACCTGGGCGCCAAGGGCCAGATGGCACCGGCCTGAAGCCGCATCTCTCCCTTCCTCCCCCGCAGAGGTGAACTTGCTGTCTGTCCGCTACGCTTTCCGAGCGCCTCCGGCCCTGGACTCAAAACATCTGCCCAGCGTTTCCCTCATCTCCTGATCTCTCACCACTGTTTCCATAGGAATTCCTGCCGAATGCAAAGGTGAGTTCTGTGTAAACTCACCTCTGTTCCCCATTGACTCAATAAGCATCTATTACACACCTGTCAGGGCCAGCCCTGGGAATCATGGCACAGGTCGGGAGCACCCAACCTTGCCAAGGCCCCTTTGTCTGTAGTGCAGCTGTTTCCTGGCCAGATTCTGCCCTGTGCCTGTGCCTAGCCTGAACGTTTCCCCTCAGCCTCTAAGAGGCGCCTCCCTCTAGGACCTCCAGGTCTAAGACCAGTCACTCACAAGTCTCCGGAATGCTTTCTCCCTCAGGAGATTATACCCCATCTCCGATCTGGGATGTGGAATTAGACACTGCCTGTATCCTGAGGAAAGGGGTCTCTGGCTCCAGCCAACACTCTGGAAAAATATTCTCAGGATATCTCCAGGTTCCTGTTTGGCTGCCTGTGGTCCCTTGAGGGTGGCCATGACCCAGGCCAGGGCCTGCACAGGTATGTAGGAGGTGCAGATGGGGGCTGCAGCATGAGCGTTGAAGAAGGAGCTGTGCATGAGGAATGGGCTGCCTGCAGGGCCTGTGTCGCTGGTGGTTTTGGGGTTTTTTTGAGACTGAATTTTGCTCTTGTTGCCCAGGCTGGAGTGCAATGGCACTATCTCAGCTCACTGCAACCTCTGCCTCCTGGGTTCAAGCGATTCTCCTGCCTCGCCTCCTGAGTAGCTGGGATTACAGATGTGTGCCAACACGCCCAGCTAATCTTTGTATTTTTAGTAGAGACGGAGTTTCACCACGTTGGCCAGGCTGGTCTTGAACTCCTGACCTCAGGTGATCCACTGCCTCGGCCTCCCAAGATGCTGGGATTACAGGTATGAGCCACCGCCCCTGGCCAGTGCTGGTGTTTTAATCCATTCATTCGGTGTCTCCCACACGCTGGGCATGGGATGAAGGGCCTTCCTCATGAGCCCTGCCATTTAATCCTCTCAGGGATCCTGTGAGGTAGAAATGATTCCATTTTGCAAGTAGGAAAGAGGGGTTCAGAGAGTCTAAGGGACGTGCCCATCTCTGAAGAACCCACCTGTCTTCCTGAGTGATCCCACTCACGGGGCTGGTTAGTGTCTCTCCCTAATAGTGCTCTCCAGAATTGGCTTCTCCTGGAGAACTCAGCAAGGAGCCTCCACGCAGCTCCACCCACTGACACGCCTTCAGCTAGGCTGCCCGTCTTTTGCCTGGAACCCACAGCAGCCTTTTACCTCCAAGCCTCTCAGCTTGCCTGCCTCTAGTTGATTTCTTTTTCTTTTTTTTGGCTGGAGGGCAGTGGCGTGATCTCAGCTCACTGCAACCTCCGCCTCCCACGTTCAAGCTATTTTCTTGCCTCAGCCTCCCCAGTGGCTGGGACTACCGGCACTCACCACCACGCCCAGCTAATTTCTGTATTTTTTACTAATAGAGACAGGGTTTCACCATGTTGCCAGGATGGTCTCGATCTCTTAACCTCGTGATCTGCCCCCCTTAGCCTCTCAAAGTGCTGGGATTACAGGTGTGAGCCACTGTGACCGGCCACCTCTAGTTGATTTCTTATGTCATTGCCAGAGGGAGAATCCTCAAATCCAAATCACTCAAGTAAGCAAGCAAGAAACAGCAAGACAGAGGAAAACAGAGCACAGAGGATACTTGGGAGTTGAAATGTGGGGTATACCAGATTTCCCTGGCCTCGAGGCTGAGACTTCTGTTCCCTTAAGTGCCTGGGACCTTTCAGCAGCTTATGCAGCTTGAAATCTCTTGGTAAAGAGCTCCACTGTGGGGTGAACCCAAGGTTAGAACAGGGAGTCACTAGTGAAGATGCTGGTGACTTCGGTAAAACATGACTGCTCATGATTTGAAAACAGAAGCTAAAGATAATTTGAGACTGGGCACAGTGGCTCATGCCTGTAATCCCAGCACTTTGGGAGGCTGAGGAGGGCAGATCACCTGAAGTCAGGAGTTAGAGACCAGCCTGACCAATTTGATGAAACCCCGTCTCTACTAAAAATACAAAAATTGGCCGGGTGCAGTGGCTCACGCCTGTAATCCTAGCACTTTGGGAGGCCAAGGTGGGTGGATCACCTGAGGTCAGTTCAAGACCAGCCTAGCCATCATGGTGAAACCCCATCTTTATAAAAAAAAAAAAAAAAAACAACAAACAAACTAACAAACAAAAAAAATTAGCCAAGTGTGGTGGCATGTGCCTGTAATCCCAGCTTCTGGGGAGGCTGAGACAGGGGAATCGCTTGAACCCAGGAGGTGGAGGTTGCAGTGAGGGAAGATTGTGCCATTGCACTCCAGCCTGGGCAACAAGAACAAAACTCCATCTCAAAAAATTTTAAAAAAAAAAGATAATTTGAAAAAGGTCTCCAAATCTCTGCTTAAGGAAGAAAGTCTTTATAAGGACTTGGGCCCATGAAAGAAGGATCAAAGGGGCCTCTTTTGATTATTTATTTATTTATTTTTTAACAGAGTCTTGCTCTGTCATCCAGGCTGGAGCGCAGTGGCACAATCTTGGCTCCCTGCAACCTCCACTTCCCGGATTCAAGCGATTCTTCTGCCTCAGACTTCCTAGTAGCTGGGATTACAGGTGCCCACCATGCCAGGATAATTTTTATATTTTTAGTAGAGGTGAGGTTTCAGCATGTTGGCCAGGCTGGTTTCAGACTTCTAACTTCACATGATCCGTCCACCTCCGCCTCCCAAAGTGCTGAGATTACAGGCAGGAACCACCACGCCCAGCCTTGGTTATTTTTTGACTGAAGATTTGAGAGGGATTTTAAAAGGAAATAACTCTTCCCCACAATCTTCAAAAGATAAGCTATCAACATTTTCTTTCTTTTCTTTCTTTCTTTAATTTTCTTTTTTTTTGAAGCAGAGTCTTGCTTGGTTGCCTAGGCTGGACTGCAATGGCGCGACCTCGGCTCACTGCAACCTCCACCTCCCAGGTTCAAGCGTTCTCCTGCCTCAGCCTCCCGAGCAGCTGCAATTACAGGTGCTCACCACCACACTCAGCTAATTTTGTATTTTTAGTAGACATGGAGTTTCACCATGTTGGCCAGGCTGGTCTTGAACCCCTGACCTCAGGTGATCGGCCCACCTTGGCCTCCCAAAGAGCTGGGATTACAGGTGTGAGCCACTGCGCCTGGCCAGCTATCAACATTTTCTAGTCTCACTTTTCCCACCATTTGGCTAGTGACCTTAGAACAAGCTCTCTGTCTCTTGGGGCCTCAGTTTCCTCTTCTACATATGTCTAAGTACTCTTTAAAAGCCCTGCCGTCTCTAAAATTGGGAGAATCTCTCTTTTGAAACTTATAATTCATCCCTATTGTGACTGAAATGCTAGACACGTCGCTGTAACATTCTCGATAGAAAATAATATTAAACTCTAACAAACAATTTGAACTCTGATGCACAAACCAGAAGATCAACAGGATGATACAGCGTGACAGTAACTTCTAATTTAGACAAAGACGTGTGACATCAAGAAATGCTGAGAATCATTTCAAAATACCATAATAGTTCAAGGTTGAGGTTACCCAATTCTCTGCATGTGTGTATGCGTGTTTTAAAGCACTAGTATTATATATTTCAGCTATTATTATTCAAAGAGAGCTGGCATCATGTGTAGAATTGGGAGTCATTGTACTCAGTGTATAAACTGAAAGAAATCAACCCAGGGGACAAAGCTTTCATGCTTATTTATGAGAAAATGCTGTTTAACTAACCTTGAAGTAAAATCTTTTGAAAAAAGAAAATCTTCCTTGTGTGTTGCAAAGGCCTTTTCCCCTGAAACACACACGTGTGCACACACACAGACACACACACAATGAGATTTTTTAAAAAAGGTTTATGCGTAAAGAATCGTTTTCTTTTCTTCTAATCAGGTACATATTTGAACTTGAAATTATAAAGGAGCCATGTTGATTAAAGGGGTTGTGGGTGGGGGTGGGGAGATCCTTCCAACTTGGTTCTTGTGTCCAGCAAACCCTTAGTAGAGATCCTTTGAGGAAAGTTCCCCAGAGATGTTTCTTTCTTTGGAGGCTTGGGAGGGTCTGAGCGCACCCACAATACCAGTCAAACCACATTCTCAACCGCCTCTTAGACTAATAGTCCATTCCAGTGAGTTCTCCTAACTTCACGCTGGTAGCGACAAGTGAATAGAGCGGCAGTCTGTAAACTGGAAAGGGACTTAGAAATCCTTGAAGCCAAGCCCTTAATTTAGAAATGAAGAAACAAAGGGCCAGAGAGGTGTGGGGAGAGCCTGAGAGGCCAGGTGGGGCTTGGACCCAGGGCTCTTCTCACCTCAGCGAGGTGGACTGGGTGTTGGGGCTGAGCAGGGCTTCTGAGCACTGCATCCATCGTCCTCATGAAGATTCCCAGTATCTTCTCTTGAGCACAAAGCCCCTGCTTCTGTCATCAGAGACAAGGCAGAGAGTGCAAACTCCTTGAGAGGGGAAAGCCCAGTGGCTTTGGGGTCCGTGCTTGTGGTGAAGCAGAAGGTTTTCTGGGGGCTCAGCACGGCAGAGGAGCAGGGAGGAGAAGGCTTAATGGAAAGGGCAGGTGGGCCAGAGCAATGGAAAGGTTGTGCACAGGGAATGCCGGGGTGGGAGGCAAGTGTTTTTTTTTGGTTTTGTTTTGTTTTGTTTTTGAGACAGAGTCTCGCTCTGTCTCCTAGACTGGAGTGCAATTGCACAATCTTCGCTCACTGCAACCTCCGCCTCCCGGGTTCAGACGAGCCTCCTGCCATAGCCTCCCAAGTAGCTGGGATGACAGGTGTGTGCCACCCCACCCAGCTAATTTTTGTATTTATAGTAGAGACGGGGTTTCACCATGTTGGTCAGGTTGGTCTCAAACTTCTGACCTCTTGATCCACCTGCCTCGGCCTCCCAAAATGCTGAGATTACAGGCGTGAGCCACCGCGCCCAGCAGCAAATTTTTTTTACCCTTGAAGCTGCAGGCACTGTCTGGTTTCAGCTGGGACTGGGGAAGTTGGTAAATGACTGTTTCCTGCAGGCTTTGCTTTTCTCATGATTTTCCTCTACAACTCATCATCTTAGGACTGGATATTCTCACTTTAGCCCTGTCGACATGAGGATGTCATTTTCCTAATATCTTCTGCAACTGACTAAAATGTTTATGTCCCTTCCATATTCATGTGCTAGGACCCTAATCCCAATGTGATGGTATTTGGAAGGTGGACTTCTGGGCGGTGATTAGATCATGACAGTGGAGCTCTCATGAATGGGTTTAGTGCTCTTCTAAGAAGAGGTCAGAGAGATGGCTGGCCCTCTCCTCCATGTCAGGATGCAGCAAGAAGGTGGCTGTCTGCAAGCCAGGAAGTGAGCCCTCATTAGACAACAGATCTACCGGCACCTTGATCTTGGACTTCCGGTCTCCAGAACTGTGATAAACATATGTTGATTGTTTATGGCAATTTGGTATAGCAGTTCAAACTAAGACACCTTTTTTTTTTTTTAAGCCTAATTTCTACTCGGAAAACCTGAGACTCAGAGAGGTGAAATGGCTTGTCCAAGGCCTCACAGCTGATGTGTGCGGACCATGGTCCTGGACTTTTGTCTCCTGACTCAGCCTAGTGGATTCTGCTTTCTTCCCTTTAACATCATGCCTTTGACTCATAGACAGAGATTGCTGGTAGCAGAGGACGAGCTCACCCTGTTCTGTTTCCACTTGGTAAACAGATGCTCCTTGAGGCCATGACAGAATCATACAATAGCAACTTTTCTAGTGTCCCGCCTGGGCCACACCCTGCAAAAGATTCACAGCCACTTAGAACTAAGTACATCATCTTGAGAATCTTTGTCTAAGAGATTGATTATTTCTTACAACACGATGTCTTAAGAGACAGAGAGGGGCGCTCAAAAGCCCATGGTTTGGTAACTGGGCTTGCTCTGGGTGACAGGGTGAGTTACTTCAACAATCCGCTTGCTTTCTTTCTTCTTTCTTTCTTTCTTTTTTTTTTTTTTTTTGGTAATTTTGTATTTTTAGTAAAAACGGGGTTTCTCATATTGGTCAAGCTGGTCTCAAACTCCTGACCTCAGGTGGTCTGCCCACCTCAGCCTCCCAAAGTGCCGGGATTACAGGCATGAGCCACTGTGCCCAGCAGTTTTTTTTTTTTTTTAATTTGTGAAATAGAGGAAGGCCTTCCTCAGGAGGTTGTTGCTGAAGTGCTGAAATAAGATAATGTATGCAAAACACCAGGCACGGAGCCTGGCCTGTGACACAAATGTCTGCAGGCTCCTCCCAGTGTGCTCCCTGAAGCCCTCCCTTCCACTGCAGCCAGACTGAGGGCTCACTGTTTTCCAGGCATTGCCACCATCCCTGAGCCGCTATCTCAGATCTCACCCCTACCCTTGACTCACATGCTCCTTCACCCCGTATCTGTCTGTCGAAGTATTATCCAGGCTTGAGAGGCAGCTCAAATGCCCGTTTAAGGAGGCAATGTGCGCGTTCTTTTTACGGACCAAACACCTCCTGCCTGGCACTGAGCTGCTTTTGTGTGTTTCTACCAACTCTTCTTCTTGTTTGTTGGTGGAAAAGAAACGGCCATAGTTTGAATGATGGCTTTTTTTTTTTTTTTTCTGAGAGGGAGTCCTGCTCTGCTGCCCAGGCTGAAGTGCAGTGTTGCGATCTCGGCTCACTGCAACCCGCGCCTCCTGGGTTCAAGCAATTGTCCTGCCTCAGCCTCCTGAGTAGCTGGGATTACAGACATGTGCCACCATGCCCAGCTACTTTTTGTATTTTAGTAGAGATTGGTTTCACCATGTTAACCAGCCTGGTCTCAAACTCCTGACTTCAAGTGATCCACCCGCCTCGGGCTCCCAAATTGCTGGGATTACAGGCGTGAGACACCACAGCTGTTTAGAATGATGACTTTTTAAACTGATGGACCATGTGACCATGGACCATGTGACCATGGACCACTTACTCCAGCATTTCTTGCCTCAGTTTCCTCACCCATAAAATGAGGATAACAATAATGACATTCCAAAGGAACTAGAATAAAACCATGCGTGAAACAGCACAGTATCTGACCCAGGGTGGTCACTTGATCATGTTAACGACTCTTAATTCTTATTAGGCAGTAAGCGTGGAGTCCATGTCTTACTTGTTTTTGTAGAGATGGGGTTTCACTATGTTGCCCAAAGTTGTCTTGAACTCCTGGT
This sequence comes from Cacajao melanocephalus, assembly GCA_963573385.1. Lineage (NCBI taxonomy): Eukaryota > Metazoa > Chordata > Mammalia > Primates > Pitheciidae > Cacajao > Cacajao melanocephalus. The sequence goes on from CAUYLG010041886.1 coordinate 78,201, forward strand.
CTCAAGTGATCCACCCGCCTCGGCCTCCTAAAGTCCTGGGATTACAGGCATGAACCACCATGCCCAGCCAGTCTTACTTTTTTTTTATCCTTTGTAATGTTTGGGATAGAGTTAGCATACAGTGAAGGTTTATTGAACCTGAGAATGAATGGTGGTTTGCAATGAAGCTAGGTCCAGGATTCAATGACATCTTGGTGAGAGAGAGAGACAGCATCATGAATAGCTTGAGCTGGGAACTTAGCTGGACCTGTGTTTGAATCAGTGCTGATGCTCACCCACTATGTGATCCTAGGCAGTTCAACCTGTGTCTCACCATTTCAACTGTAAAATGGGGACAATAACACCAACCTCTTCTGTGAAGCAGGGGTCCCTTTGCAGTCACCCTCTCAGCAGCAGCTTGAATGATTATAGCGAGGATGGTTTTCTCTAAGGCTTTTCTGGGGGAATCCAGCCTTGGGGAGGGTGCACTGCCCGTCCTGGAATGGAGGGAACAGGTGAAGCGCCGGGCTCTCCTGGGGACAGGCGCACTGCTGCGTGTATCCCCAGCCATATGGCGCGAGGACACTAATACAGTTGTCTGTGCACAACTGTAACCGACAATCTGCCAATTGTTTGTTTTTGAAGGCACCCCCCACCATGTGACAGGTGGTTCCCCACCACAGTGGAAGTACTGTAGGAGGCAGAACAAACCCTATTTGCCCTGGGGCCCAGGCTGGAGAAAGGACAGAAGCAAATGGAAATGATGGCTACCGGAGATTTTAAAATAAGAGAGTTGACCACTAGAAATTGGGAACACTTGGCAGGAGGATCTGAGGAGATCATTTTCCCCTGTGCTTCAATTTCCACACCTCTAAAATTCAGGAGTTAGGTTGACTCATGGCTAAAGGCCTTTCTAGACCCACCATGCTAAGATTTGAAAACAGATGCCTTCCATATCCGCCAGTTGGCTTTTTAAGGCTTTGGCCAAAAGATCTCTTGTAATAACATTTCCAGTGTTCCACGTTCATCTGACTATTTCACTCCCCAGCTTGAACGTTCTGGGGCTCTCCGTTGCCCATAGCATACCCTTCCCACCCTCTTCCCTGCCTCACCCAGCTCAGGAGTTGACTCCTGCTGGGTTCTTATCGTGTACCCTTTCTTTCTTTCTTTCTTTCTTTCTTTCTTTCTTTCTTTCTTTCTTTCTTTCTTTCTTTCTTTCTTCCTTCCTTCCCTCCCTCCCTCCCTCCCTCTCTCCTTCCTTCCTTCCTTCCTTGCTTCCTTCCTTCCCTCCCTCCTTTCTCTCTTTCTTTCTTTTTCTTTCTTTCTTTCTTTCTTTCTTTCTTTCTTTCTTTCTTTCGTCTTTCTTTCTTTCTTTCTCTCTCTCTCTCTCTCTCACACATGATCTCGGCACACTGCAACCTCCATCTCCTGGGTTCAAGTGATTCTCCTGCCTCAGCCTCCAGAGTAGCTGGGATTATAGGCACATGCCACCACGCCCTGCTAATTTTGCATTTTTAGTAGAGACAGGGTTTTGTCATATCGGTCAGGCTGGCCTCGAACTTCTGACCTCAAGTGATCCACCCCCCTCGGCCTCCCAAAGTGCTGGGATTACAGGCATGAGCCACTGCGCCCGGCCACTATTTCCTTTTTTAGGTGGAGAGAGCTGAGAGGAGCTCACAGGAGTTCACACCTTATCTTATGGCAGAGCCAGAAGGGAGCTCATTTCTAAACTCTAGTGTGGAACTCGGTCTACCAAAATATAAGGAGAAACATCACAGATCAATAACCATCGAAGTGAGCAAATACTACCACTTTTCTCAGAGGAAGGAAAAAACCCAGGTTTCTGATGTTTCTTTGAAGCCGTTTCTAAGTTGCTTCTTGGAATCAGGCACGTGTGGCAGTGTGGTCCTCATGGTGTTTGGTTTTTGCCATTGACATTGGAGCAATTTGTGCATATAGTAAAGTCACAAGCTCTATTGAGGGCCTGGAATCCATTTCATGTCCTAATGCATAGTCATTACTCATAATATGTTCAAAATGCACTCCTTGGAACCCCAGCTTGAAGTACCCAGAGATCAATTTCCAATAGACTAATGGGTGACATTAAACATTATTCATAGAAACAGTGTTTATTTAATCTTTAATGCTACCTAATGAATTTCGGTCAAAGTCATCAGTGCACGTTCCTGCTTTATTGTGTGGAAAATGGGTATGCTATTAATAAGTCGATACAAATACAAGTATGGTTTCAATTGGAAATCATTAGGTTGCATTAAATGGCAAATGAAATCCATAGGAAGGATTTGTTTTATTTTGTTTGTAATGAGGAGAATGAGCCTGGAGAGGCATTTCTTCGCTCCGTAATGAGGAGGAATGATTGGTTTCTGCAGAGCGGTGGATTACAGGCAGGCCTTGCCTTATTCTCGTTAGGACGGGCATCGGCACAGCTGTTTGCTGCCGTGGGCCAAGCTGAAATCGCTGTGTGCTTTGGAGTCAGCCAGTGCCTCCTAGCACATGGCAGGTGGAGTCGCTGCAAAGCTGTCTCCTTCCTGATGCTGGTGACCCTGGGTGGACCTCAGCCCTCCCGAAGTCAGCTGGATCTCTCAAGGCACTGGCTTGGACACTTCTATTCTCCTGGTTCAGCAGCAGCACCCGTGAAAGAGCATGAAGCCATTTACATGACTAAAAGCTCCTGATGAGTGGAAAAACAGCCAAAATGGGTCTTTTGTTACAGAGATTCTTGGGCAAGTACGGTGGAGTGGGTGACGCCACGCCTGTTGTAGTGAATCATCGTGTAAGCAGATCGAGTGAGATTCACATTCTGGTCCCTCCCTGTTTCATCCGTTTGACCTAGAGAGGAGAGGGCCTTCACTGTCTGAGCTGTAGCATCCCCATCTTCATTTTGATGACTGCGTGAGATAATGCCTGGAAATGCTCCTACAAAGTGGGGCTCCATAGGCATTTGCGTCCTTCTTCTAGGCCTGGGGATCTATGAGTGAATGCTTGAACCCTTTCTGCAAATCATTCCCTTTATCCCACCCAACTACAAGGAATATCTAGGCCAGAGCAAAAATAGACAGATGTTCAGAGCTGCTTAGTATTTTTAATGAACAATTTCATCTATTTTCAACTCATCATATTCTTTCTGCTGCTACCCAAACTGGGCAGCTGATCTGTGTCTCTGACTTGGCACCAAGCAGCTAAGACCTTGCACGCTTTTATTTCAGTGGCTGCCCCTTTGCTGGAAAGGCCTGGGTCATCTTAGTGAGAGGTTCAGCAGGGCCCAGAAATGGCCCCTGTGGCTCCCGGGTGGCCTCTGTAGAGCCTGTCAGCTGCTTGTGAAAACATGAGGTTGGACGGGTGATCAACTTCTAAGGAAGTTCCAGCGGAAATATAAAGTTTCTGAGAAAAGTTCCCTCAGTCTGCAGAGAATCTCACGGCCAAAGGGACTGTGGTTTTTTGGTTCCATCTCCAGCAGAGACAGGGCAAGGAGAGGCAGGTGGCCTCGTTCAACATGCTTTCCAGAGTTACCCCAGGGCAGCTGAAATCTACTCAGATCAAAATAAAAGTCACGCTTGCACATGCCAGGCAAGGATCTAAATGCTTTAACTCAGTTCCTCCTCGCAGCTATCTCCATTTTACACAGAGAGGCAAAGTTGCTTCTGAAAGGTCACACAGCACGTAGGCGTGGAGTCAGGGTTAGAATACAGGTCCTGCTCCAGAGTCTGCGCTCTTACTCAGAACAGTATCTGCTTCTCACGGTATGAACACCTGCTCAGGGAGACAGTGAGGTGATCCAGAATTCTGGTAGATTTGGAGCTGTTCTCTCAGTGCCTAGCTGTGTGGCCTTGCCAAGTCATCTGGTCCCTTTGAGCCAAGTGTGTGATTTGAACTAGCTGGCAGGGTTGAGTGGAGATTGAGAGATGAGTGACGTTAAATGGGTACCTTAATTGCCTAACACATTACAGACACGCAGACACCTCATGCTCAATTGCTGTTAGTATGATTTCAACATAAATACGTGTGTACTCTCTTCCTGGAGATTTGCACTTGGTAACATCTGAGCGACAGAATCTAGGGAAGGGGGTGTCCCCAGAGGTCCTTGGTTCTCGTGCCCGTCCCCTCTTGGGATACCCTCGTCAGCAGCCCGTGAGCTCCTTGCCTACCTGCTATGGTAGGGCCGCATGGCTGGGGAAGTAGCTCCTTCGAACACACAGCTGTGGAGTCAGGTAGATCTGAATTCAAATCTTGACCTTCCCTGCTACTGTGTGACTTTGCACTGTGTGACCTTGCACAGGACCCTGGACCCCTCAGCCTGTTTTTGCAGCTATGAAATGTTGCTGAGTTACTGTGAGGATGAAGAGAAACTAGTATGCCCAGTGACCGGGAAGTCACCCGGCACATGGTAAGATCTCAGCAAGTGGCAGCTACGTGTATGCTTGCCATCCACATTGGGAAGTCTAGGTTACCTTGTGCATGGAGATTTTTTTTCTCTGTGGCTTCCACTCACTGCTTCGTATTGTCCTTTGAGGCCACACAGCCTGACTCACCTCTCTTCTACATGAGAACCCCAGGCTTCTGGAGGCCGTGTTCCCGACATCCCTGCATCTTCTTTTCTCCAGGCAAAATGGCCCAGGTCTTCAACTGTTTCTTCCTGTGCCAGATTTTGGTCATTTCACCACATGGTGATTCATCTCAGTGATATCATACGTTCACTACTTATGTCGTCAATCTTTATTTATCCAATTGTGACCAAACTGTGGATGTTTTCCATCATCCCAGGGCCAGGGAAGAAAGCTGGGATCAAACGCTACCTTGGCTCGGGGCAGCCATCCGTGTGCTCAAGAGCCGTGTGCGTAACAGAAGCAAAGTGACAACCGTTGCTCTCATTTGACCTCTGGGGAACCAGGGAGTAATTTAGGACTTGAAATGTGGGATGTAGATTAGCGTCTGCCTACTCCCTAGCTTCGGGAAAATGGCTTTCATTTTCTGAGGTGATTACAGTAAATTACACCTGGAAGAGACAACCTAGAATAATGCCTCAAAGTGCCCTGAATTCATCGAAGAGTCCTCGACACACATATATGTGTGGTGGAAGTGGAGGAGGAAGATGGAGACAGGCAAAGAGAGCATTTAATAGATTAATTAGGAACAGAAACTGGCTTAGCCCTCCTTTTATTGTGACAGTTTCTGAATGCCTGAGTCTTAAGTACAGAAAGAATATGGATAATGATGAGCACTCCCTTTACCTAGGGTCTCTAGAATGGAATATATTATCCTAATATAACATTCATTATAGGTACCTAATCGCAACGTCAGAGCTTCTCCTGAGTCTCAGAACAGATCACGAATTAAGCATGGTGAAGCCAAATTAAGAAATGAGCTGAGTGAGCTCTCCTTTCCTACAAAAGAGGGCTTGGCACGTGCCCGGCTTCCCTGGATAAAATTAGAAGAGATAGATGTCATAAGACTCTCAACAAGGGGAAGCATTTTTTGCATTCTTCCTCTAGAGAGTCCAACATGGAGCTGGGAAATTGATATGAGGGCAACAATATGGTCTGGAGGAGGAAAAGTTCAACAAATGGGATCACTGAAGCTAAAGAAGGTCAGCCCCTGGGGTCATCTTCTCATCGCAGTGCTGGAGGACAAGAGCCAGTGTCATTCGGTGGAAAGTCAGGCTTTGTCTTTGCAGTCTGAGAACAGATTGAGTGGGGAGGAATGAAATTGTAGCACCAAGGACCCAGGCAAACCATCAGTGAGAAAGCCCCGGGAGTGAGGTGGTTCATCTGCAAAGGGTTATTTAGGGAAGTCAGAGGATTGCTTTGGCTTGAGTTTTTGAACGTCAAACTCATGCTTTCAGAACAGTTTTGAGAGAATTCTTGCTGGAAAAGGATCGGGTGGCACTTGGCATGCATCACCACGGAATTCTTCTGCCATTCCCTGATTAGGCATGTTTCCTAGAAATTAGATCAATTGGGTACCTGAGGACTCTGTAAGGAAGGGAACCAAGCCCTTTTCTTGGGAGCTGGCAGCCTGGGCAGAGCATGTGAGGACTCTGCCAAGAACGCGCTGTCCTGAGGTTTCCCAGGGAGGGGCTCCCTGCGCAGGCGGGCAGTCCTGGGCTTCATTCGCTTCACAGCTGGCTCCATGCAGCTCAACCTCAAATGAGATCGCAAAACTCACTTGAAGTTAGGAGATGAGTTTTTTTTGGATTTAGTCACTGTCTTCTTATTGATGACTCACACAAAAAGACAAGCTCACCTTTTCAACGATTTTTTAAAAAAGGCTCAAGGATACTCATTATTGATAGGAAAGAAATGTGTGTGTGTATATCCACAGTCATGTGTTGCATCATGATGCTTTGGTCAACAAAGGTCTGCATATATGAGAGTGGTCCCATAAAATTATGATGGAGGTGCCCTTTTCAGGTATGACTTTACTTTATTTCATTTTTGAGACAGAGCCTCATTCTGTTGCCAGGTTGGAGTGTAGTAGTGTGATCTTGGCTCACTGCAACCTCTGCCTCCTGGGTTCAAGAGCTTCTCCTGCCTCAGCCTCCCAAGTAGCTGGGATAACAGGCATGTGCCACCACTCTCAGCTAATTTTTGTATTTGTAGTAGAGACAGGGTTTCACCACGTTGGCCAGGTTAGTCTCGAACTCCCGACCTCACGTGATCCACCAGCGTCAGCCTCCCAAAGAGCTAGGATTACAGATGTGAGCCACTGCGTCCAGCCATTTTTAATTTTTAATACCATATTTTTACTCTACCTTTACTATGTTTATTTTCATTCTGTTTTATTGTTTTTTAGAGTTGGAGTTTTGCTCTTGTTGCCCAGGCTGGAGTGCAGTGATCTCTGCTTACGGCAACCTCCACCTCCCAGGTTCAAGTGGTTTTCCTGCCTCAGCCTTCCCAGTAGCTGGGATTACAGGTACTTGCCATCATGCCTGGCTAACTTTTTGTATTTTAGTAGAGACAGGGTTTCATCATGTTGGCCAAGCTGGTCTTGAACTTCTGACCTCAGTTGATCCTCCCACCTTTACTTCCCAAAGTGCTGGGATTACAGGCATGAGCCACCATACCCGGCCCTTTACTATGCTTACATATATTTAGATGCACAAACACTTACCGTTGTGTTCCAATTACCTAGCGTATTTGGTACAGTCACATGGTATACAGGCTATTACTATGTAGCCTAGGTGTGTTTCTGTAGGTGTATTCTATGATGTTCCCAGGACAAAATCATCTAAGGATGAATTTCTTAGAACATATCCCTGTTAAATGATTTGTGACTGCATATTCATGTGTATGTCCCTACATATATCTATGTGCATGTGTCTATGTATGTACTTACAAACCATTGTTCCTAGGGGAAATTAGGTTCCTGTGAGCCTCAGGTCAGACGTTTTTGTTAACTGATCAATATGAACCTTGTTTTCCATGTGTTTCTGTTGAGGAACACCTTGTTTAATATACATTATTGATTCATTCACATGGAGCTCATGGTCAGCAGCACTGTAATTCATGCCTTGGCAGCCACATCGGTCTCCTTGTGCTTGAGAACACTAGACAGAGCTTCAGTGCTAGCTCAGGAGCCATTTCAAACAGTGAAGTCACCACCAGAAAAAGCACAAAAACGTCAAAAACACGGAACTAGACAGAACTCTCAGAAGACACTTGTGAACAGTGTGAGGGCTGAAACAGAAAGGCAGCTCGCCTTGTTCCACCTTGGCTGGGAACACGTGCATGGAATGATTCAAGATTTTCACTGCTCTGCACATGCTCATGAATCACCTTGAGAACATGTGAGTATTGATTTTGGGGTTATAAATACATTTCAGTGAGTAGATGAAGTTGCAAAAACAAAGTCTTGAATGATGAGAGTTGACTATATAAAGAAAATTGGTAGCGTATTCACAATCTTCCAAGGAACTGCGTAAAAGACACCAACTGAAATCTTTTTGTTGTTTTTTGGTTTGGGAGTTCATCAGGGTAAGAATGAAAGAAAGTAAGTGCTTGATAGAAAAACCATCAGTTCATCAGTGAGGCCCTTGGCACCTGGAGCGTACTGTAACTGGCAGAGCAGAAGGCTCGGCACTGACTTGATCCCAAGGTGGGTGAAGTGGTGTCTCCAGCAGGACGCTAATAACGTAGCTGGGGGCAACATACATAGGATTTAAGTGCCCCCTGGTAAGAGTGGAAGAAGATACAGAAGATGTTTCAGAGAGCCGTCAGGAGGGGTGATTGGGAAAGGCTTACAGGAGGAAGCAAATGAATTGGGCTCAAGAATGGGGAGCATTTGGATTGGTAGAAAGGTCAGACTGCAGAGACCACAAATGTGTGTGTGTGTGTGAGTGTTGTATTTTGTGTGTGGGTGTGAGTATGTCGTGCATGTGAATGTGTGTGTGAGTGGCGGACCAGGGGTGGTGTGGTGGTGGCAAGTGACTGTGTCTTGAGAAGTTATAGAGGGTAGTGGTTAATAGTTTGAAGCCACATTGCGTGGGGCTGAATCTTCCTTCTGTCCCTAACCAGATGTGTCACCTTGGGCAAGTGACTTAACTTTTTAGGCCCTCCATTTCTTGTTGATAAAATGTGGGTAAGTACAGTATCCCTCGTTTAGGATTATTGTAAAGTCAAAATGAGTTCATACTTGCAAAACAGCTAAAACAATGCCTGGCACAGCTGGCTGCTACATGACTGTTCACCATGATTGTCTACGAGGCTGGGGAGACCTAGCTAGGAATGTCGGAATATGAGGATTTGGGCGGACCTGGAGGGACATTATCTAGTTAATGATGTCAGGGGCTGAGGGAGTCCAGAGCCGGAGGAGATGTGGGGAGTGGGTCAAAGCAAGAGGATTATGGTGGAGTCAGTGGGACAGTGTGGCTGTCACTGCGTGTGGTGAGGTTGGGAGCTGCATCCCACGAAATCAAGTGAGGCTGCATCCAGGGAAGGTGAGGTGGGAACAAAGACTAGAGGGCAGGCACGAAGAAGACAATGCCAGGGCCCATGTCACTGGAGGCCAGCCTGGCCAGGATGGATTGTTCTGGAAAAAAGAGAACATCTTCTGAACACTCTGGGCTTGTGAGCTGCCTTGTGAATTGGGGATTCTCCCTATTCCCTATTCCCTCTGCCCCTTCCTTGCCTCCCTCCACTCTGTAATGCGGTCTCCTGTCCTTGGGATTCAGATGGTGAGAAGTTGACTGGCCAGGAGAGCAATGAGAGCAGATGACCACCAGGATGACCGAAGGGACCTGACTCACAGCTGTTTAGAATGTCACTGGGAATAAACTGAAAAGGTCAATTTTCCTACTGGATTGTGAGACATTTGAGGACAAGGCCCTGCTTTACCATTTCATCCCCAGCGGTCTGGTGCCATACTTCTAACATAGGGTGGGCTCAACAAATATTTGTTGAATTTATGGCGAAACTGAAGCCGGAAGGAGTGAAAGGACTAGTGTTCAGTGCATCCAATTAGTCGGTGGCACGTTGGCCCGCTGAATAGTTGAGTTTCCCTCTCGGGCTCTCTAGAAGGTTGTGAAGTTAGCAGCCTTTGGCCTCAGGGACTCCCACGTGTGTTTGAATGTGAATTTCATCTCCACTTTTCTGCTTCTCCAGACATGCCACTCCATCAGCTTTCTGTTTCTGGCCAGAAGGTCCACCTCACTCACAGGTGACCCTTACTTGTATTTTCTTCTTCCTCTTCCTCTCTTTCTCCTTCTCCTCCTTCTTCTTCTTTCTTCTTCCCTCCTCTTCTTCCTTCCCTCCCCCTTCCTCCTCCTCCTTTCCTTCTTCCTCTTCTTCCCCATTCCTCCTCCTCCTTCTTATTCTTCCTCCTCCTCCCCTTCTTCCTCCTCCTCCCCTTCCTCCTCCTCCTCCCCTTCTTCCTCCTCCTCCCCTTCCTCCTCCTTCTCTCCTTCCTCCTCCTCCTCCCCCTTCCTCTTCCTTCTCCCCTTCTTCCTCTTCGTCCCCATTCCTCCTCCTCCTCCTCCTTCTTCTTCCTCCTCCTCCCTTTCTTCCTCCTCTTCCCCCTTCCTCCTCCTTCTCCCCTTTCTTCCTCTTCCTCCCCTTCCTCTTCCTCCCCTTCTTCCTCCTCCTCCCCATTTCCTCCTCCTCCTCTTTCTTCTTCCTCTTCTTCCACTTCTTCCTTTCCCTCCTCTTCTTCTTCCTCCTCTTCCTCTTCTTCTTCCTTTTTTCTTCTTTCTTCTTCTTGAGACAGGATCTCACTCTGCAGTGCAATCACTGCTCAGGTGATTCTCTCACCTCAGCCTCCCAAGAAGCTGGTACTACCAGTGCATGCCACCATGCCTGATTATTTTTTTTCTCTTTTTGTATTTTTTGTAAAGATACTTTCCATGCTGTGTTGTGTATTGCCACACTCTGTTTTTGCATTTTCCTCAGGCTGGTCATGAACTCTTAAGTTCAAATGACCCCCTCACCTTGTTTTCCCAAAGTGCTGGTATTACAGGCTTGAGCCACCGAAAAAAGCCACCCTCCTTTTCTTTCTTTCCCTTTTGGTTTCTTGAAAATCATTCCTCCCAGGCAGATCACTTAAGGTCAAGAGTTCAAGACTAGCCTGGCCAACATGGTGAAACCTTATCTCTATTAAAGATACAAAAATTAGCCAGGCGTGGTGGCAGGCACCTGTAATCCCAGCTTCTTGGGAGGCATAGGCAGGAAAATCACTTGAACCCAGGAGGTGGATGTTGCAGTGAGCCAAGATCACACCACTGCATTCTAGCCTGGGCGACAGAGTGAGAATCTGTCTCCAAAAAAAAAAAAAAAAAAAAAAAAAATCACTCCTCCATATATGAGAAATATGGTAAATTCTCTCTTATGTGAAATGCTGGAAAAAAGTGCATGGTTCAACCATGCCAGAAAGCATGGCGATTTCAGACTGTGAAATTAGACCGAAGATTAAGGGTGTGTACATCCGTATTGCACAGATTAGCTATGTTAGCACCAGATACCCGTATGATCCTGGTTAAATACAATAATAGAAGTGAAGAAATTGACTTGTCCAACCTCTTGTATTTTCAAATGTGGCCCAGAGAGATTGACCGACTTGTCCCAGGCATTATGGCTGGTTCCTGGCAGATCTGAATCTAGAACTCCAGTCTTATTCCCTTCTTCTAGATCACACACACGCGTGCGCGTGTGCGTGTGCGCGCGACAGGGGCACATGTCCCATGCTGCTTTCTGTTTTTAAAAATGACATCTGCCCAGGAATCACACTGCACAGTGGCAGTCCTGTCTTTTCCTCTTCCTGTGTTGAGTCATTGCCCTTGCCTGGGAAGTGACTGCAAGGCCACGTTGCCCTTTGTGGACTTACTCAGAAGAAGGGAGTCATGATCAGCTGATGGGTCAGACATGCCGGGGTACACGGCCTGCCCCACTGTGGGAAGGAGAGATGTGCCAGGGGTCAGAGCAGCCCTGGCCTTGCTGTCCCTAAGTAAGATCCCTTCTTGTCTCTATAGAATGCACCAGAGCTCTAAACACAGAGACTGTTTATAACCAAAGGTCACTCTTCTGGTGGAACAAGAAGTCCTCTTTTGCTTTGGAGGCAGATGAGTCTGGGCTGGCTCAGTGTTGGATGTGGGATGGCTGTGCCCAAGTTTCCTAGCCAGAAAGCTAAGCTGTGGCCCTTCCGAGTTTTACAGGGTCCAGCACAATCTTTCTGTCTCCTGCCTGGGGCCTCAGTATGCCCCAAGGCCATACCCACTGTAGCCCACGGCATGGTCCTGGGAAAAGGAGCTGCCTTTTCAACTCTGCTTCCTTGATCACAGGTTCAACCAACAAGGCTCATGACAACTGCTACTCTGAGCACATTTGATGAGTTGCATATGAGACACATATTATCTAATTTAATCCTTACAGTAATCCTTCAGAGGTAAGATTTTAGCTCCTTTTAAAGTCAGGAAACTGAGGCTTAGAGGAGTTAGTGATTTGCTCACAGATTGTAAACTGAGGTTCTCTTTTTTTTGAGACTGAGTCTCACTCTGTTGCCCAGGTGGAGTGCAATGGTGCCCTCTTGGCTCACCGCAACCTCCACCTCCCAGGTTCAGGCGATTCTCCTGCTTCAGCCTCCCGAGTAGCAGAGATTATAGGTATGCAGCACCATGACTGGCGAATTTTTGTATTTTTAGTAGAGACGGGGGTTTCACCATGTTGGTCAGGCTGGTCTCGAACTCCTGACCTCGTGTTGCACCCGCCTTACCCTCCCAAAGTGCTGGGATTACAGACATGAGCCACCACATCCAGCCATAAACTGAGGTTCTTATATCTCCATTAAAACAACCCTGGATTCTGTCCTCCTGCTCAGAATCATGTCTCCAGAGAAGTCAAGTGGGCTTTACCGTGAAAGATGAGTGGGACTGCATCCTCCTGGGGTCCACTGGAGCTCCACTTTCCCACCAGGAGCCTGATGGCGTACTGTCCTCTTACGGAGTCTGGAAGTGTCCTCACGGAATGTCACCCCATGGACTTTTTATTTTTAGCTTAACTGAGCCTCACGTTAAAATCACTCAATCAACAAATGTTTTGGGGCTAGATTGAGCTCCTTGAAGGAAGTGAGAGATTCATCGCTGTGTCCCTGGGGCCTGATACATAGTAGGAACTCAGAAAAGCTTTGCTTAAAGAATGAATGAGCAACTCCTCTGTGCCAGGCCCTGGGCAAGAACAATAGGGAACAGAGAAGGATGATTGAGCAGGCCCTTCCCTCAAGGAGCCCAGAAGTTAGGTCAGAGGAGAAGCCACATTTGCAAGGGAAAAGCAAGTTGACTGTGCCAGGTCCCATGTCAGGGTCCAAATGGGCTTTCCTGTTGGGAAGAGGGAGAGATTCCTGCGGTCAGAAGGGTTCCAGTGGGCAGAGGTTTCATATGTGTGGCAGGGTCCTAAGCAGAGGGAGAACTTCTTAATATTCAGAAGTGCCTGGTAGAGTCCCACAGGGAAGGCAGGTGTCTCTCCTTCCCGGACAGGATTCAGGAGACAAGGCAGGAAGAGTGTGCGTGTGGGGTGGGCTTGGGAGGTGGGGGTGGGGTGGCGGGGGATATTCTTGCACTGGGAGAGAGTTTGGACTTAATGATCTCTTCTGTGTCTAAATTTCTAGTTCCAACATTGAATCAGGGGATCTTTTCAGAGAAAGTTATTTAAAACCAACCCCTGCCCCCCTACCCCCCAAAAATCTACAAAACAAACTCAGAGGCTCTTCTAAACTGCTGGGGGAAATTCTTTCATGCTTATTTCCACACTCCATTGAATCCCATCTTAAAATTCTCATTCCCAGATGGGACTTAGGGAGAGAAAAGGAATCTCAGTCCCACTGATTCATTGCTGGCGGCATCTCAGAGATGGCTGCTTTCTCTTCCGTGAGGGTAGCAGAGCCCTCTTGTGCCTCTAAAGGATCCGCTCTGTTCTAGGGCATCGCAGTCCTGTGAGTTACGAACATGGAGCCAGGTGAGTGTGAGCTCTAGTTGGGCAAAAGTCCAGCTCCCTTGGGACCCTGAACTTCCTGTCTGGGAGGGAGGGAGGCTTTCAAGGCCACTTGGCCATGAGGTGGGGACCATTCTCTTTCCAGGCCTCCCTTTTGCAAGGCTCCCATGTGGCCCTCCCAGAGGAACCCTGGGGGGCATCTCCTACCTTCTGCCCGAGATGTAGCTGTGTGTTTTATAGGTGAGAGAGGAGAGTCCCTGTGAAGTTAAGTGTATTCGTTCAAGGTTACAGGTTGCATGTGTGGGCAAGTCTTGGGATGAAATCAAATCATCAGTAGCAAATCGCCCTTCTAAAAATCCAAACTGCAGATGTTTGCCCAGAGCCTGTGTTGGGGAAGGGAGGTGGTGTCACCGAACAAAACCATTGTTAGAGTTAAGATGAAATGAGGGCAGAGTGGAGTGAGTGACCACAGCAATGTGTAGGGGCCTATTTTCCAAGGCAGTTTAAGGGAGGAAGGAATCACTTTATTATGGGGAAATGTAAAATTGGTCACCTTGGGGTGGGGAGAAGGGTAAGTTGAGGTCCTGGGAGGCTTCTTGGAGGAGGTCCCATTTGAACAGAATCTGGAAGAATGTACTCAACAATTGACCATCTGTACCTCCCTCCCTTGTCTCATTTGTCAATCTGTTTATTCATTCACTCATTTACCCTGCATTTGCCTGTCCATCCATCCAACCACCCACCATGCCTTCATCTGTCCCTCCCTCCCTCCATCCACCCATCATGCATTCACCTCTCCCTCCTTCCTTCCATCCACCCGCCATGCATTCACCTGTCATTTCCTCCCTCCACCCACCATGCATTCACCTCCCACCATCCATCCACCATGCATTCAATAACCTGTCCCTCCATCCATCCACCCATCATGCATTCATTCACCTGTCCTTCCATCTGTCTACCCACAATGCATTCACCTGTCTCTCCATCTGTTCATTTTTTCATCGATCCATTCTTTTATCAAATAGATATCAAGTTTCTACTATGCGCCAGGGACTGTGCTAGGCACTTTCACATACATTCTTGTTTAATTATAAGAATTCTATCCGTTAGGTCATAGTATTTCAAATTTACAGATAAGGATGCTGACTCTAGGCAACAAAATTCTTCTCCTTTTACCCCTTTACAGTCTATCTCATCCTGCATCAAGGAGAAAGTATCTTATCTTCAAAAGCCACCTCCCTCTGCTTCACCAGCCTCCCTTCCTCTATTCACTTCTGTACTCTAATCCATTCAATCCTCCACTGGCTGAGTCATCTAAGATACAGACCCGAGCAAGGCACGTTTCTTGCCAATAACCTCACAGGGCTTCCTGTTGACCAGGGGCCAAGTCCCATCCATGGAATTCAAGGGAGACCCTGCCTAATCTACTTTAACTGACTTCATCTCATTATATGTTTTTCTCACAAACTTTTATTTTAGTTAAATTAGGGAACCCCGCTGTTCCCTGAGCACCTCTGCATTTTTCCCATTTCAGAGCCTTTGCTCACTCTATTTAAAATTACCTGTCCTGTCTGAATTGGCCTCGCTGCACAGTACAAATATGTTACATTGAAGTCAATTCCAAATGTGCCCTAAATCCTCCTCCTTCCTTCAGAATGTACACACAAGGGCTGTTTCCAGATCTTATGGTGCCTCCTGGAACCCAGGACAATAATTACAGTCCCCAACCCCACCATGTGGGCAGGGAGCTATTTCTAGTTGACGGTGTTGGGCAGGCAAAGACCCTTTTCTCAGGTTTAGTTTCCAGGAGTCTGCAATGCCTCAGTCATGGCAAATGGTTCCCAGTACTAGCCACCACATTGGATCTTTTGACTGTGTGTCCTCAAACTTCATAAGTAGTACTTGTTATCATAAAGAAATATGTGCCATAGGCATCTCCCTCTGTCCCGATCCTTTCCTCCATTATCTGTTGATTCAAACTCCTGCCTGAGCTTTACGGAGCCCTGACTTTGATTTGATCACAGGCTCAACTTCATTCCTTAGAGATGTTGACGTAGATGTCAGATTTGCCTGGTAGTTCTGCTTTGTTAACCAGCAGGGAATGTTACTCATTGTTCTTTTTTTTTTTTTTTTTTTTTTTTTGAGACAAAGTCTTGCTCTGTTGCCCAGGCTGGAGTGCAGTGGCGTGATCTTGGCTCACTACAACGTTCGCCTCCCTGGTTCAAGCAATTCTCCTGCTTCAACCTCTTTAGTAGCTGGGATCACAGGTGTGCGCCACCACTCCCAGCTGATTTTTGTATTTTCAGTAGAGACAGCGTTTCACTATTTTAGCCAGGATGGTCTCAATCTTTTGATCTCATGATCCGCCTCCCTTGGCCTCCCAAAGCACTGGGATTACAGGTGTGAGCCACCACGCCTGGTCCTCATTGTTCTTATAAAATAGTATTAGAAACTGAATATTTTGTCTCCCCAAAGTTTGAATGTTGAAACTCTATTCCTCAGTGTGATGGTATTTACAGGTTGGGCTTTTGGGAGGTAATTCGACTGTGAGGATGAAGCCATCATGATGGGATTAGTGCCCTTATGAGAAGAGATATAAGAGCTTGCTGCTTCTTTCTCTCTGCTCTCCACCGTATGAGGACATTGCAAGAAGACGGCCATCTGCAAACCAGGAAGAGAGCCCTCACCAGGTGCCAGATTTGTCCGTATGTTGATCTTGGACTTCCAGCCTCCAGAGCTGTAAGAAATAAATGTTTGTTATTTAAGCCACCCGTCTATGGCAGTTTGTTATAGCAGCCCAAATGGACAAAGACAAATGGAAAAGTAAGGCAGTCTACCAGCTCTCCAGGTGGGTTTTCATCTGTTTTCACATAATTCATTCCCTAAATTAGAGTGGAGGTTTTGCAGATACGGCATCAAACTCCCGGTTTCTATAGGAGGTAGTTCAAGGCCAGTATGACAAAGCAAGGAGCTCAAAAGTGATGCAGGGTTGGGAGATGCAGGAGCACCAGGGACGGAGTGGGGAGTAGAGACTCACAGAAGGTGGGGACAGATTGAGGCTCCAGTGTAGTTTGGGGCCACAGTGCCAGGTGCATACTTATTTGGAAATAAAAAAGAATTTTTAGGCCCTGTCAAAATGTTTTCCTAAAATAGCCTGGCATTAAAATGGTCTTGTGAAGCAAAGACCACCTAATTTTGGGGGAGAGATCTGATCTGCCATTCACACCAGCTCAACACTGGGGCAAGGGACCAAGGCCTCGTCTGGGCTTTCTCTCAAGCTTGCCATAAGATCTCTCTTCACTACATTTCTCTGATTGGCTTTCTCCTCTGTGAATTGAATGCCAACTTGCAGAGTGACCCACAGGGCCTGTACCCTAATGCTTTCAGCTTCCTGCTTTGTTGTACTGGCCTTGAACTACCTCCTATAGAAGGTATCTGCAAAACTCCCACTTTAATTAATGGAATGAATTATGTGAAAACAGATGAAAACCCACCTGGGAAGCTGGTAGAGTGCCTTACTTTTCCATTTGTTTTAGTCCATTTGGGCTGCTATAAGCGGTTTGAAAATGTGCAAAGCCCCCTCAATGTGCAAGGCTCTCAGAATGATGGTTTAACAAAGGCATCATAGCCAGGCGAGGTCGCTCGTGCTTGTAATCCCAGCACTTTGGGAGGTAAAGGTGGGAGGATGGCTTGAGGCCATGAGTTTGTGACCAACCTAGGCAACATAGCAAGACCCCATCTTAATAAATAAATAAATAATAAAATAAAAACGGAAAAATTAGCTGGGTGTGGTGGTGTGCCCCTGTAGTCCTGGGTACTCGGGAGGCTGGCTTGGGAGTGTTGCCTGAGCCCAGGAGCTCAAGGCTGCAGTGAGCTATAATGGCACTACTGCACTCCAGCCTGGGAGACAGAGTGAGACCCTGTCTTAACAAACAAACAAACAAACAACAGCAACAAAAAGGCATCTCGAGAGAGGAAGCTCATTCCCAGCAGACCTGTGGCACAGCCTGTCTCCACAGCAAACCCAAACCTTTTTCCACTCTACAGGCAGACTGATGAAGCAACAGCACTCTTCTGTCTTCATCTGGAGTCCTTGGCAGAGGCCACCTCACTGAGGTTCAAGGCGATACAGACTCTTGGGCAGAGCACGCTCTAATGGTGGCACTATGGCAGCTTGCACGAGCCTGTGGCATGGGGGCCAGGCTGAAGCTGGGGTCTGGGAGGAGCCGGGAAGGGAGGGCCCCTGGGCTTGTGGTGACCACAGTCTCCAGGAATGAAAACCTGTCCCGCCAGTTGCATATGTAGCAATTTTGAATGCAAATAGCCACTTCCCAGATTTTTTTTTCTTTCTTCCCAGTAAAACACCCTTATCATTGCCTTCCTTTGTTGGGCTTTTCCTGAGACCACTGGCTGGGGGCACATAGTAGGCACTCAATAAATATTTGCTGAGTGCGTGAATGGGTGATAATCCAGCACTAATCCCCTCTCTTCAGCTCCCCGCCCCCAGGAAGAAATAAAAGATGTCCATTTGTGGCTTGGCCACATTCAGGCAAACTTCCATATTGCTGCCAAGTCCTGCCATCTGCCACCTCCGAGGTGCAGGTGCTGGGCACCCACAAAGCCCGGCCGTGGGCACAAAGGCCCGATGTGCACTGATAATTGCTGAGTGCACAGCCCGCCAGGCCGGCCAGGCTGATGCAAGTTTGCTGGGTCTGCTGAGATTTGCATACAGATGGCCAGTCGGGGCGCAGGGCCGCCGCCACCGCGACAACGCCGCCCGCCCGCGCCCCGGGTAGACCGGCCGCAGCCCCTTTAGAAGTGCGGGAGGCTTTGACTGCAGCCGAGCCCCAGAGAGGCCTCATTCTGCCTGTCCTGAATAGTCCGTCATTCAAAGCAACGCTTTGAAATTTGAAAAAGAGAGAGAGAAAGAGAGAGAGAGATTGAAAAACAGAGAGAGACACACAGAGACACAGAGAGAGACAAACAGGCAGAGACAGAGACAGAGACTGAGACAGATTGAGACAGAAAGATTCAGAGACTGAAAGAGACTGTGAGACAGAGTCAGTGAGAGAGACAGAGAGAGAGAGAAGGAGAGCTCGGAGGAAGGGGGAAAAAAGCAAATTCTTTTCTTTGTGAGGCTGGGGAGTGTTGGGCAAGGAGCCAGGGGGCTTCAAGAATGTGAGCGAGGCACCAGGAAGGAGGGGATCTCTGTGGAGACGCAGCCTCGGACGTGTGGCATGCACTCTTCCCTGGTCATCTGGAGCAAGGGTCTTTCAGAGCCCGAGATGCGATATGTGCGATGCGCAGGAAGCAGGAGAGAGGGCGGCGGGAAGAAAAGGAACCTCCATCACTTTGAAATGTCAAAGGCAAGTTGCAGCTGCTCTGAAACTGACAAAAAGAAAACACCTGCACAAGAAGACACTTTTTAAAACCCCTGTAAGCAAAACCACAAGCTCTGAAGGTTAAGCTGGAAGAGCTGTCCCGGAGTTGTGCCGGGAGCCCCTCCGAGGTCAGTGGGTGCCGAAGGCATTTGTTCTTTGTGTGTCTTCATCTCATTTGGTTTGGAAACGGCTTGCAGTGTGGGGGGTGGGGGGGGCAGGCCTCAGGGACACGCCCGGGCACTCTGGGCATCGGACACATGGCAGGTGTTCCAGCCGCCTGATTCAGCCCGGCTCTCTGTTTAACAACCATCCCGGCCTTTGCTTCGTGTTTACTAATACCCCTCACCCTCCGTCCTCCCACCAGCTCCCCCACCCCACCGACATCAGTGAATGACCAACAAAGCTAAAAACAAGAAAGGCGTTATTGAGAGAGTGTTGCCTCCCTTGTCTAAACTAAATGAAAGGGAAATAGAATAGCAACAGAGAGTAGCTATTTATCATGTTCCTAACGGAACGTTCCAACCTGCTTCCCGTCCTGTGTCACCTCTGTATGAGAAATCTGGACGTCCGCCTGGATTTTCCACTCTCACCCCCAGCAGCCAGGCAGGCACCAGGCCTCGGGTTCTCCTGCCTTTAACTTGCTACTGTCCATCTGCCCTTTCTTCAGGCTGCCCCATGGCCTGTGGGGCCGCCTCTAGCGCTCCTTTTCTTCACCCTTAGCTTCTCACCCCCAAAAACCCATCTTCTCTCACTGGAGCCAGAAAGCTGTTTCTAAAACACCGCTTTAGGTGCATCTCTCTCTTCCTTAGAACAGTCCAACGATCGATGAGTGTCATCTAGAGAATAAAGACCGAGGTCTTCGGGTTGGCACGGAAACCCTTCCTTGGTCCAATTGGTCTCCCTGGCTGGCCCTGCACCTTGTACTTAGTGAATGACCTGCTTCTAGATTCCATTCTAGTCTGGGCTGTTTCACGCCCTTGCCTCTTTGCTAACATGGCTTCACTTCTTGGCACCCTTTCCTCACTTGATGAGCAAGATGAGTCTCCTTCCTTGCTCCCCCTCCACCCTTCCTTTTTTCTTCCATTCAGCCCGCAAGTGCTTTTTTGGTGCCAAGCCGATCTCAGGTGCTGAAGAGAAAGAGGTGCAGAGAGGAATACTTCTGTCTTCCTTCCACCCTTTCCCCTAGTATTATAAGGCAAGCAGAGGGGGTAACAGTGGGGCCCCCTGCCGTGGTACCCCATACCCCTTCCCAGGCGAGACAGTGACGTAGTTTCCACCGTCTGGATCCAGATGTTGACTGTTTTTACATCAGCGGCAGAAACCAATGAACTCAAGACTAGCGAACCCTGAACCGAAGGATTTCCCTTAATATTTTTTATCATACAATTATTATCTGAAACTTTGCCAAGAACTCAGGGGAAGTTATTCCCAGAGGATCAATCACGGAGAGTCAATCGTGAAAGAGAAAAGGGAAATTACTGATGATTTGACCCAGACGTAGTTTTATGATCTCTTTTTCCTTTCACCACTTGAAAAGTCAGAGCAAAACTCACTTTAGATGCTGTATTTCATTCTTTCAACAAATATGTGACTCGAATGAATGAGACTGTGAGTGAGGTATTTGTGTGATGATTTTCTATGAATTAGCTCTGAAATGTGAATATTTTCATGCTCAGGAACATACCCCTACTTGGTGACTTTCTCGGATTAACTTTGTACATGCTCTTCTCATTCACTGCAGGTCTTGCATGGATTTTGTCCAAAAGCAATACAATCTGGTCTAACCAGAAATGGAAAGATGCACTGTAATTTAAAAATGATCGCAGGGAGAAGAATAGCCAAGTAAAATGGTTTCTTGTGCGGCTTTTAGTTGACGATAACCCTACTTCAGCCTTCTGCCTATTCCTCCATAACTTAGCAGTAGGCAGAGCAATTTCAAGGGCTGGGCATTAGGGAGGTGTGGCGGGTGGGGGTGGGGTGGGGAGAATAAATGATCATAAATATGAGAGAACAATCTAAACATTGTAGATGATTTCACAGCACTTTGAGAAGCTGAGGCGGAAGTAGCACTTGAGACCAGCAATTGAGACCAGCCTGGGCAACGCAGTGAGACCTTGTCTCACAAAAAATAAAAAAAATTAGCTGAGTGAGTCGGTACGTGCTTGTAGTTCCAGCTACTTCGGAGGCTGAGACAGGAGTATCTCTTGATCCTGGGAGGTCGAGGCTGCAGGGAGCTATGATCACACCACTGAGCTCCAGCCTGGGTGACAAAGTGAGACCCTGTCAAAAAAAAAAAACAAAAAAAACACACCAATATATTGTAGATTATTTCAAAGTGTTCACGTTAGTCAACTTCATCTCATTTCAAACTAAATTTGCATCAGTATTGGAAAGACGATGTGGTAAAAACAAAGAGAGGAGAGAATGTCAGAGAAACTATGGAAACCCTGTTACCAGGGATATGATTTGGGGCCAGGCACTCACGCTTGCTGAGCACATTTTTCTTAGCTTTAAAGATAATAACACCTCCTTTCTAGGCTTTTTGTAAAGAGTAAGTGAAATAAGGTATACCCAGTGGAGGATCTGGCAAATAATACTTTGCTAAAAAGGTGTTATTATTATTTATATTTACTATTGCTAAGAATGAAATAAAAACGAGGAAAGAAACCTATGGTCAAATGGGATCGTTTACCCACCGAAAATATGCAACAGAAACAAATAATTATCGCATCTTAGCTGCCCTGTTTCTAATTGCATTTCATTTGCAACATTTTCTTTATGGCAAGTTCACAACCATAAAATGGCCCTAACTGTATTTAGGGTATGAAATGGTTGTGTTCCTACCTCCTAGTCACTTCAAGGGGCAATACATATTGAAATATAATGTATTGTCCGGGCGCAGTGGTGCACGCCTGTAATCCCAGCACCTTGGGAGGCCGAGGTGGGTGGATCACGAGGTCAAGAGATCAAGACCATCCTGGCCAACATAGCGAAACTCTGTCTCTACTAAAAATACAAAATATTAGCTGGGTGTGGTGGTGTGCACCTGTAATCCCAGCTACCTGGGAGGCGGAGGCAGGAGAATTGCTTGAACCCGGGAGGCGAAGGTTGCAGTGAGCCGAGTGGTGCCACCGCACTCCAGTCTGGTGCCTGGCGACAGAGCAAGACTCTGTCTAAAAAAAAATATATATATGTATATATATATAATGTATTATAAGACATCATTCAGATACATTCCATTTAATTCTATTCAGCAGATATTTCTGGAACATAACAGACATTTCTGGAAGAGCAAGGCACTGTGATGTGGGAAACAAAATGACTAGAATGAGCTCTAACAGATTACCACAGCAACAAAGACCAGGAAGTCCAGGGCCCTGACGCTGAACCCCGCCCCGCAACTGACTCAGGGACCTTGAGTAAGTTACCTAACTTCTTCCTCAAGTGTAAAGGGAAAATAGTACATTTTATCTTGCGGGGTTGTTGTGAAGAAGACAGGCAGGATGCCAAGGGTACAGGCTAGTCACAGGCGATTTTGAAGTATGGGCAAGTGTAGCCATGATTTCATCATCAACAGGCATAGCAAGATGTTCTCTTACTGTGACGCTTTCCATGGCTGCTTCTCTCTGCTCCAGGCCAGAGGCCACCAAAGCTGTGGGCTGTCAGCCTGGGGCAACAACAGCCGGGAGAAGCAAGTCAGATTTTCAGTGCCACAAAGACTAGAGCTTCTTGGAAAACTGGGGCGTCCCTGAGCCTTGCTTTCCTCCTTTCACGAGTGGGGAGATTCTGCCTTCTCTCTCTTTTGAGACAGAGTCTTGCTCTATCGCCAGGCTGGAGTACAGTGGTGCGATCCTGGCTCACCGCAACTTTCGTTTTCCGGTTTCAAGCAATTCTCCTGCCTCAGCCTCTCGAGCAGCTGGGACTACAGGCACACACCACCACTCCCAGCTAATTTCCACATTTTTAGCAGAGATGAGATTTCATCACGTTGGCCAGGCTGGTCTCGAACTCCTGACCTCAAATCATCCATCCACCTCAGACTCCCAAAGTGCTGGGATTACAGGTGTGAGCCACCGTGCCAGGCCTAGATTCTGCCTTCTTGAACTTCCTGCCAGCATAGGGGGAAGACAAATGAGAAGACAGGCAGGGGAGGGCTCTGTAAATAGTAAGTTGCGATACCAGTGCAAAAGATTGTTATCGGCTCCCCAAAGGGGAGGCACAGAGCCAATCGCATCCATGAATGAGCTCTCTCAGTTTCGTGTTACTCCAGCAAGAAGGTTTTGTATTGGGCTGGTGGGGAGCAATTGCCAATCCGGTCTACAGCTTCCCTACTCGACGTGTGGTCCACGGACCAGTGGCATCTGCGTCACCTGGGAGCGTGTTAAGATGCAGGACCCAGGTCCTCAGGTCACGTTGAACAGATTTGAATCTGCCTATTCACAAAACACTGAGTCGTAGGCATATTCAAGTTTTAGAAGCACTGGGCTACAGGCCTTAGTGTTAAAAGAGAAAGAAAAGACGTTGATAACAACGCGCTCAGTAGAAAATAAAGCCAATGATAGCCAAGAAGTGTGGTGTCTGGGCAGGAGCAGAGTGGTGAGCTGTGGGCACACACCTTCGGGGCTTTGGGGTTTCTTGGGACCATGGCAGAATTAATTATAAACAATAAAAGAGAAGGAAGGGGAGAACAGAGTAAGGGGAACTCTGTACTCAAAAAACGTTATAAAACTCAAAAAACGTTAGGCTTTCCCAAAATACAGGGGTTCAAGGCTGGGCGTGGTGGCTCAAGCCAGTAATCTCAGCACTTTGGGAGGCTGAGGCAGGAGGATCACAAGGTCAGGAGTTCGAGACCAGCCTGGCCAACATAGTGAAACCCTGTCTCTACTAAAAATACAAAAATTAGCCGAGTGTGGTGGCATGCGCCTGTAGTCCCAGCTACTCGGGAGGCTGAGGCAGGAGAATTGCTTGAATCTGGAAGGCAGGGGTTGCAGTGAGCTGAGACCATGTCTGGCTGACAGAGTGAGACTCCGTTTAAAAAAAAATAGGGGTTCATATACTGATTGTTTTCTTGGGTGCAGCTTCCCCAGCCTCCTTCGACCACCAGTGGTTCAGCCCCGGTGGTCACGTCAGGTCACGTCACATCACTCCTTGGACAAGCCTTTTAGGTGTTTTGCAAGAAAATCTAGGCAAAAGCTGTCTCACAGGAACAGCTGTTTCAGAGGAGCTAAATTCTTTGGAAGATCCTACTTAGCTCAATCAACATTACAAAGGCTTCTAATGAGGAGGTAGCATTTAGGAACTCTTTGTTATCAATTGGTTAGTCATTAGGTCAACCTGCACTTATTGATGGTTGGACTAACTCTCCGTAGAGGCTCCCTGACGTTTTTACTGTTACGTGATTACTCAGAGGGGAGTTCATTGTCTGCCTGTGCATTTTCAGGCTTTCTTACCTTTCAGTGCCAGGTTCCTTCTGCTTAGAAATCTTTCTCTTTCATTCTTTTCTCAACTTAATGCTTAATGAGGGACTTAGTCTCCCTTAAGACTTAGTTCAGTTGCCACCTTCAAGGTGTGACGCCAATCTCAGGGGTACCCTCAGGCCCATCAGTTTTGGGTAAGAGTACACGTGGAAGCTGAAGACCTGGAAAGGGAAAATCCCTTAAAGCTTCCAGTGACTTATTTCCTCATGGGAAGTCTTTGCATAATGGAGAAAGATGTCTGGCGTTACTGGTAGAGCGTCTCCTTTGCGGATAGCACTTTCTAGGTGTTTTGCAGCGACTGATTTATGTCATCCTCACAAGGACCTTCCTAGGTAGGTGTTATTATCTCTGTTTTACACACAAAGAAAACGGAGACTCAATAGAGCTGGGATTTATCCACAGCATTCTCCAGCTCCTTCCACCCTCTGCAGATTCGTGGAGCGGGGAGCAGGGTGAGGAGTGCAGGGTGGCGGGGTGGGAGGAAAGGAAGGGAGAGGAGGCCCTGTCTGTGATGGGGATGCCTTGGGAGGTATCATTAGGTTCCCAGAATCACAGCACCTGGAAGGCCGGCTTTGGAGGGAGTGCGCTTTGGAGGGAGTGCGCGTGGGGATTTCTAACATGGGCCGTTCAGGACATTGTCCAGCTTTCCCAAGTCCATGGATTTCTTTAGGGAGGGAATCAGGATTCTACAGCCCCAAACACCTGGGTGGGTTAAAAGGAGGGTCCCTTCCAGCTGTAATGCTCCACAGTGCCATGAGATAGAGGAAAAACATCCCCATTTTTCTTCCTTTACTCAGTTTTCTCTCTTCTTTCTTTTCCTTTCTTTCTTTCTTCTTTTGTTTTTTTCTTTTCTTGTGTATTTAGCCATTATAACTGGTTAGAAGCCAGAGATAGTTAGGCGTCTTCTGGTTGGAACAGAAATAGCCCTGTTAGCTGTGGACTGCATCCAAGCCCCTGAACAGCGCCACGAAAAAGATCTCCATATAAATGGTTCCTTCAGGACTCCCCTTTCAATGCTTTCTTGGTCTTGGGGGTCTGAAATGGAGCCAATTTGAGGGAGTTCCAGGCATTTCCCACAGGGCCTCCTTCCCAAAAGCTTTTCAAAGCAATCCCAGAGGTCCAAGCATCCTCTCTAACTAGGGACTCTCACCATTGTGAGGAATTTGGAAAATTTGCTTGTTAGGTCCCTGACACCTTTGCCCCTGACAATTTGGAAATCCACAAACCTGGCTGGCATATCCTGTAGTGCAGAGATACTACCCAGGACAATAACCAGGACAATAGTAGGCTTGCAGTGAATGTTTGTTAGCTAAAACTATAAAATATGTAGACATTCTCAAATACACTGATTGCCAAAGGATTTCTTGGTGTCCACACGGTTACTAATTACACTTTTAATAAATCAAATAAACTAGTGACCTATGTATACCCTTAAATATATGAAAGAATCTCAGGGAACTCACTGATATTCCAGGTTTTCGTAGCATGAATCTAAACCCTGGAGGTATTACGTGTATGTTAAAATAATAATAGCAAAAGCAGGCCAGGCACAGTGGCTCAAGCCTGTAATCCTAGCACTTTGGCAGGCCGAGGCATCTGGATCAGCTGAGTTAGGAGTTCGAGGCCAGCCTGGCCAACATGGCTAAACCTTGTCTCTACTAAAAATACAAAAAAATTAGCTGGACATGATGGCGGGCACCTGTAATCTCCGCTACTCAGGAGGCTGAAGCAGGAGAATCTCTTGGACCTAGGAGGCGGAGGTTGTAGTGAGCTGAGATTGAGCCGTATCTCGAAAGAAAGAAAGAAAAGAAAGAAAGAAGGGAGGAAGGAAGGAGAAGGAAGGAAGGAGGAAAGAAAGAATAGAAAAGAAAAGAAAACAACAATAGCAAAGTCACTTCAGCAAAGAACAGCAGGAAAAGGCGTGGTGTTGGCAGATATTGGTTTGAATCCATGTTATCTCTCTAGTAGGAGGACTTCAGATAAGTGCCTGATCTCTTTGAACCTGTTTGCTCATCACTATTAGCTTTTCAAAGCATTTAGTTGAATGAGATAAAGCTAAGAAAACACTTTGCAGCTGGGCGCGGTGGCTCACAACTGTAATCCCAACACTTTGGGAGGCCGAGGCAGGCGGATAACGAGGTCAAGAGATTGAGACCATCCTGGCCAACATGGTTTAGTGAAACCCCGTCTCTACAAAAAATACAAAAATTAGCTGGGTGTGGTGGTGCGTGCCTGTAGTCCCAGCTACTCGGGAGGCTGAGGCAGGGGTATTGCTTGAACCCGGGAGGCGGAGGTTGCAGTGAGCTGAGATGGTGCCACTGCACTCCAGCCTGGCGCCTGGCGACAGAGCAAGACTCTGTCTCAAAAAAAAAAAAAAACACTTTGCAAAGTATAAGCTTATTCATACTTCTATTTATTTAGGTCAATTTTTAGAAGCTAGCAAACTGAGCTTTAAAGGAAAAAAAAAAGAAATTCTAAATGAACTCATCCTGAGTTAATAGTATCTCATTGTGTTTAAAATGCCTATGCAGTAGGTAGGAAGAGGGAGCTGAGGCCCAGAGAGGTTTAGTAACCATCCAAGTCTTCACAGCCCTGGCATCTGGACAGAGGAATTGTTCTCTTGAACCCCAGTGTTGAGAAATGCTGAGTGTATGATTGCTGAGAAATGCTGAGTGTATGATAAAATTATATTGTTTGCTAAGAAGAATGATGGCAAGGAAAACCTAGCTGCCCTCTCCCGCCCAAGTGGAAAACTACTTGGGGCATTCTAAAATAGCAAAACAGTATATGTCCATTATACAGCAGTTAAAACAATTATGTAAGCATGGGATATGCGACCCTGCCTCTGTGGCTCCCTCCTGGAGAATACTTTCTAGTTTATCCTTGATCAGTGGTAAGCAGGCACCAGCTGCCTACCTAATTTATCTTGGTTCTCAGCGAAGACACAGAACACCTGTTTGTTAATAATAATCATCTGTGCAGAAATAATAAATACATGGGTCAGCGTCTGCTTGAGGCCCCTAGCCTGGAATGCTGTCAGCCCCCTGAGGCTCTCAGCTCAGAAGGCTGTTGGCCCCCAGATAGTCCCACTTTGCTGTTCTATCTGGGTGTCTGCTTCTTAATGCCTTCAGCACCACCTGGGTGGGGGTCTCTACGGCTGAGCTGGTATCGGTACCCCAGACTCCGTGTTTTAGTTTCCTTCTTCTCATTGGCCAGAGAGCAGTCAGTGTTCCTGGTGTCTTTTCCCCCCAAGGTCACCATTGTGCTGTGTAAGCTTGGACAATACTGCTTTCTCTAGGTTTCTGTTTCCTGGTCTGTGAACATCAGGGACCTGAAAATCTCGAGAGCTCTTTCCCATCCCAGTCTTTGAGCATTCCAGTTCACGTTCACGAGAAGACAGCTGTAGAAGCAGCATGCTTAGTCTGCATATCCAAATCTCTCTTTTGAGCAAACTGACTCCTCCCTCCCTTGAGCTGGTGCGCATTCTTTTTTAAGCTTGATTACAGCAGGTATTGTACTGTGTTGCACTTTCCTTGGTAGGAAATATATGTCATGAATATTTCTTTATATCTTTTGAAGACCCTAGCACAGAGCTGGCACAAAGTAAGTGTTCAGGAAATGTTTGTTAAATTGAAAACGCATCAGGCCTTGATAACCTATTCTACTGCCACTAAAATGGTAATGAAGAAAACTGAAGTGAGCCATGGACAAATAACTAAGACACAGGCTCAAAGAGAACAATGGACGCTGAGGTGGTCTTGACACTCCGATTAAGCCATAAAATATATGCATCTGGACAAGGATAGAGCAGGGTAATAATAATGGTACCACCACCAACTAATATCTCTTGAACTTACATGTGTCTAGTGATTTTTTAAGCTCTTCAAAGATATTATTTCACTTATTTGCCACAAAATCTTCATGAGGAATGTAATAATACCATGCGCATTTTATGGATGAGGAAACTGAGGTGCAAGAAGTTTAAATAACTTGCCTTGGGTCCTACAGCTAGTGGATGGCGGACTGGGGCATACATCTGAGGACCTCCTACAAGGCAGACACTTTAGGGATTCTGCAGTGATTAATTCAGTTAGTTTTCACAACAACCTTCCCAGGGAGTTATTTTTATCCCCAATTTACACCTGAAGAAATCTGAGACTCAGAGAGAATTCAGTAGAACCAGGAATTGCTCTTTATCCAACAGAGATTACAGAATAGCAGCAAGAGAGGCAAGGAGATGCCCACATATGAGGATGGCCTCTGAGGCTGTTTTGTTCTGCCTGGGTTCCTATCCCTGCTCTCCTGTTGGAAGCCATGTGAAATTGAGCCAGTTGCTTCATCATTCTGTGGCTCAGTCTCTTCATCTGTAAAATGAGGATAATTTCAGGTAGTGACCAGTGCCTTGAAGAAAATTCAGCAGAGTCATGAGATAGAATGATATAACCACGCCAGGCATGTGGAGTTGCTATGAGCATCTCAGCTGAGGCTGTGTGTATTCAAGGGACAGAAAAACTCTAGTGACTGGTGTATGGAGGGAGGGGAGATTGGTAAAAAGAGGATTTTCTAAAGAGAGAGTCTAAGCTCTAAATGCTACACAGTATAGCCTTGGAGATTAAAGTAATGTGGATTCTGCATAATATTTGATTTTTCTGAAGTTGTCCTTTATGGTAATACATCAGTAAACATTTTAGAGGAAACAAACTTGGAATGAAAGAACAAAGAAAATCAATTTCTGAAACTGATCTCTCACTGTGGAATCTGAAAGTCACATTCTTCTCACTGGTCAGGGAATAGCTCATTCTCCAACACGTTGTTCTTGTTATCACTATAATGATCATATTAATGCAATTATTAAAGATAATTATTACTGTTGTTTATTGATTTATAAATGTGCTTTCCCAACTGCAAGACCCTCATTTATATATAAAGAAGGAAAGTCCATTAATGAGCAGAGAGCTGGATACTGTCAGCTGCTGCTTTGATGTGTTAATTGCAAGTCATTCTAATCTTATTATTAAAGAACAGCTTCTGCCAGGCAGTGAGCCCAATTGTAAATACCATATGTACTTGAAATTAATCTGACTGCATTTATTTTGAATGCTCCTACAATTTTCACTTTATACAACTGTTTATTAAGCATCTACTGTGCCCATAGCACCATAGCCAGCTTTTTGGTTGAATAAGGAGCAATAAATGATGCGGCTGTGGCCTCTGCTTTCAAAGCTCTTAGAGTCTAGCTGAGAATGCTAGATGCATTAGCATGAAAAGTATAGGGAATAGTATTTAAAATCAGATGGGATTGCATGTGCCCTTTGACTTTGAGCAAGTTATTTTGTATGTTTGAACTTCAATTTCTCAAATAGAGAGACCGATAGAGGCAGGATCACATAGAGGTTACACACTTGGACTCTGGAAACATACTGGATTCTGACACTTCTCAGCTGTGCAATCTTAGACATGTTACTTAACCTTTTTTTGCCTCAATTCCCTGTCTGGAAAATGGAGGTAGTGATAGTTTCTGCCTCATTAATTTGCTATGAAGATTAAATTAGTTAATAGTATAAAGAGCTTAGAAGAGTCCCTGAAAAATGAGAAACTCCAAGGGTTTGTTAAATCAGTGAAATAAGTAATGCTTATCTCATAATATTGCTTTTAAAATTAAATGGAATAGCATATACATTTCCTAGTATAAAACTTTGCTTATAATAGACATTCAATTAGTGCTGTTTCTTCCTTTCTTTGCTCTTGTTCTTCCTTTTAGAACACTATACCAGGAGTGTTTTCTGCCTGTTGATGTATATGAGGTGTAGACCAGTGGTTCACAAACTTTGCTGCGTGTTAGAACCACTTTAGATCTTTCAATAGTCCTGACTCCTAGGCTCACCTTAGATGCAGTAACTCAGATTGACTAGGGATGGAACCTAGGAATCAACATTAAAAAAAAACCCTGTTCCATGATTTCAATGTTTAGCCAAGTTGGAGAACCAGTAGTATATGGAACAGCAGGGACCCAAAAGGTTTCTTGGTGGAAGTCTTCTTCTTCTTTTTTTTTTTTTTTGAGATGCAGTCTTGCTCTGTTGCCCAGGCTGAAGTGCAGTGGCATGATCTCTGCTCACTACAACCTCTGTCAGCTGTGTTCAAGCAATTCTCCTGCCTTGGCCTCCTGAATAGCTGAGATTACAGGCGTGTGCCACCGTGCCTGGCTAATTTTTGTATCTTTAGTAGAGTTGGGGTTTCACCATGTTGGCCAGGTTGTTCTCGAAGTCCTGACCTCAAGTGATCTGCCTGCCTTGGCCTCCCAATCTGTTGGGATCACAGCCGTGGCCAAGAGGTCTTCTTTTTATTGACTCACAGAAGTTGTCCTTTCAGCTGAGCCTCCTCAGAAACTGAATTTATACCTTCCACAATCATTATTGGCACTTGTGATGTGTGGGATACAAAGGGTGCATCATTGAGCCAGAAAAGCAAAGGCCTGTCATCATGGAACTTTCATGAGAAAATGGAGGTAGACACATTGGGAAAGAATAAATATTGTGCTGAGAAGGACAGCAGTGCATGCTACAGAGTGGGGAAAACAGCAGTGGTGTAGAGTGTGTAGAGTACGGGGTAGGCTCAGGAGAGCTTTTCTGGGAAGTCAGTGTTTGAGGTGAGCCCGGAGTGGGGAGATGGTGCCACTCGTGGGAAGAGCATTACAGGTAGTGGCTTGGCTTCATGAATTAGAGGGGCAGAGGCTGTGGGGTGGGTCTACACTGGGTGCTGACGCAGGACCTGGACCGGAGCAGGGGCATGGAGAGGCAGACCCCGGGCTTGCAGGGCCTTTTGGAGATGCTGAGGATTTAATTTTTTAGGTTTTGTTTGACCTGCAATAGGAAGCCATCTGAGGCTTCAATGCGGAGAAGTGATCTGGTTTGGTTTACATTTAAACCCCGTCGCATGGGTAGGGGCTGGGGCGTTAAGGGTGAACAGTGAGTGCAGGGAGAATGGTCAGGAGGCTGCAGGTACAGCTCAAGTTAGAGATGACAGCAGTTTGGACAAGATTGGTGGTAATAAGGAAGGTTGGCACCAGTTGGATTGCAGAAATCCCACTGAGGAAGAGCCTGTATGTATTAGTCCACTTTCACGCTGCTGATAGACATACCTGAGCCTGGGCAATTTATAACAGACAGAGGTTTACTGGACTTACAGTTCCACGTGGCTGGGGAGGTCTCACAATCACGATGAATGGCAAGGAGGAGCAAGTCACAGCTTACGTGGATGGCAGCAGGCAAAAAAAAAAAAAAGCTTGTGCAGAGAAACTCCTGTTTTTTAAAACCATCAGATCTTGTGAGACCCACTCACTGTCATGAGAACAGCACAGGAAAGACCCGCCCGCATGATTCAGTCATCTCCTGCTGGGTCCCTCCCACAACAGTTGGGAATTATGGGAGCTACAAATTGAGATTTGGGTGGGGACGCAGAGCCAAACCTTATCACCATAGGACTCGCTGATGGACGGGACCTAGTGGGTTCAGGAAGACGCAGAGTCAAAATGGCTCCCAGATGTTTGGCCTGAACAAATGAATAGATGGTGCCATTTTTAGAGGCGGGGGGGGAGCTGAGGGAAGAATGGATATCGAGAGGATGAGAACAAGAGCAAGAGTGATCAGACAGGAAACCAACATCTCTGTAGCAGACAAGTTAAGGTGCCACGTGATATTCAGGAGGAAATGTCTGGGGCCTGGGGAGGGGTTGGACTGAGATCTTAGTGCAGGCGGCATCATATTTAGAGGACATTTAAGCTGTGTGCTGGTTGAGATCTGCCTTCGTGAGGCTTAGGCTCAGCTGCTCTTCCCCAGCATTCTTCAGGCCCCTTTCCCACTGGTCGGAGGTTTGTAGTGGGGTTTCTGGAGGTCTTGGGTTGGTATCTATGGCCAGGCTGGGGATAAGGTGGAGAGACTGAAAGCTGTTTTCCCTGGGAATGCCAGGCCTATTCAGAATCTGGCTCAGGAGCATTTGGGAGAAGCTGTGATCTCACTTTGAAACTGTCATGAAATTTCTACAAATGACACGGCCATGCTGTGCAGAACAGCACCTGGGAATAGGTATAGTCCAGAGTGATTTAAAGCATTCTTTTTCTCTCTCTCTTTGTCTGGAAGCAGAGTTGAGCTGGCTGCCTCGGCAAACTCATCTCAGCCATCTTAAAGCTGAGCTTTGAATTTCTTTTCCAGCAACTTACTGGAAGCAGCACGGTTGAAAGAGCCCTCGGCTGGGAGCCCAGATGACTGGCTTTGTGATCTTGGGCAAGCCACTTAACCTCCAGGAGCCATGGTGCCTTCATCTGCAAAATGAGGAGGTCAGGTAGGGTGTTGGTTCCACTCTCTTTCAGCACTAATGATCTAGCTTCTTAAAGTCAATTCCTTCCTCTGCTCCTATCAAAGAAGTGAGGCAGAGAGAGGTGGGGAGGGTTGCCTGCTTGGATCAAAGTGTTGCCTCCCAGAGTCCTTGCCTTCAGCCTGTGGGACTTTCTCATCCTGCCTCTTAAAAACTAAAAGGAAGAGGAATGTGATCATTGAAGACCTTTGTGGATTCTGGGGTGGGACTTGATCAATACTTGCTCACCTACTCGGAGCCTAAGCATAAGCTCGTCTTTGGGGAATGTGAGAGACTTAGTCAAAAGAAAGAAGAAAGGAATAACAATAATAATAAAGAGATGATTCATTTCCTGCTCTTAAGAAACTCATGTTCGAATTGCTCAATAAAGCATAACACTATCAGATCCTTACTATGCACTAAGAAATGAGTGTAAGATAAATGTGGTATATCATTTAATTCTCTTTTAAAATGCTAGATACTTTCCTTTTTATCAATTTTCAGAATAACTTTGTGCTCAAGCAACTTCTAAGATAAACAATAGCATTTTAAAATTTATTATGAACTCAAAGATTTTTATATATTTCACTTTTTTTTTTTTTGAGATGGAGTCTTGCTCTGTTTCTCAGGCTGGAGTGCAGTGGAGGGATCGGTTCACTGCAACCTTCATCTCCTGGGTTCAAGCAGTTCTCCTGCCTCACCCTCCTGAGTAGCTGGGACTACAGGTGCCCGCCACAATGCTGGGCTACTTTTTGTATTTTTAGTACAGACAGGGTTTCACCATGTTGGCCAGGCTGGTCTCGAACTCCTGACCTCAAGTGATCTGTTCATTTCCCCAAGTGCTGGGGTTTCAGGCGTGAGCCACTGATCCCGGTTTATATTTCACATTTTAATCCTTTGGTTTCTTTTTCTTTTTCATGTTTAAATTGTGGCAGTTTTGGTCAGGGGCAATCCTTTAAATTGACTCCTATGTCTTTTTGACACAGTTTCCTTGTTTTCTGGTACAGCACTTTATTCTTACAACAATCCCAAAGAGACAGATACTATTATTATTTGCATTTTACAGATGATCAAGTGGAGCACTGCCCAAGGCCACAAGGCCATTAATGGTGGCGTTGGGATCTGATCTTCATCCACCACATCATATAATCGATTTGAAGAGATTAACACACACACACACATAAAAGGATTTAATAAGTAGCATGGAGTGGTATATGCCTTTTGATTGATTCATTGGCTATTTGTTGGCTTCCAATCATATGCCAAGTTCTAGGTCCCTATGGAGCTCATGTTTCAGCAAGCGTGGACATTGGTGCTCAGGATATTGAGTAGGAAAGGGATTCACCGTGGGCTGGGAAAGCCTGGGGAGACCTCTGGGATGAGATTGAAGTGGCCTTGGAAGCCTGATGAAGAGCTTGCCAGGGAAGAGGCATTTCGGGCAAAGGATGGCATGAGCAAAGGCTCAGAGGCAGGCACCAGGCTAGCAGAGGAGGTGGCAGAAACCTACCTTGCCTCAACCCCCTCATCTTCTATAAGTTTGACCCCAAGAAGGGGGAGGGTCACGCGGATCAAGTGTGCTATGTCAATGATGCTTAAAAGTCAGAAGAACGCTCAAGCTCTGCATTGTGGGGAAAGGCAGGGGTTATGGGAAGATTGGCCCCAAATGGTCTGCAACATGACATTGTAGTTTTTATTGAACTGTTCACAAACGGAATGATAATGATAGTCCATTTTGCATGGGATTTAGCATGGTGTGTGTGTGTATGTTATGGGATCTCCCAGAGGTAGATGCCATACCTATTGGTCATTGTGTCCTCAATAATCGCTGTACAGGTTGGTTCTTAATAATTTTTAAAAATAGAAATAAAAATTCCCTTAAACCATCATAATTGGCAATCCCATTATATGTTCTAGAGAATCTATTGCAAAGAAATAATCAGGACCCAGACAAATGTTTATACCAAAAATGTTCATTACACAAGTATTTGTATTTAAAAAAAAAAAACAAAAAAGCTAAAAGTGAATGCTTAATTACACTATGGTCCATCCTATGCTATTCTAGGTATGATTGCAGTGGAATCTGAACCTGATATAGATATTAAATAGCATGTTTACACAGAGGATTTTTTTTTTTGCTGTTTGTTTTTTTCTCACTCTGTCCTCTAGGCTGGAGTGCAGTGGCACAATCTCAGCTCACTTTAACTGCTGCTTCTTGGGCTCAAACGATTCTCTCACCATGGCCTCCCAGGTAGCTGAGACTACATGAATGTACCATCATGGCCTGCTAATTTTTTTTTTTTTTGGTATTTTTTTTTTGTAAAGATGGGGTTTTGTCATGTTGCCCACGCTGGTCTCAAACTCCTGGGTTCAAGCAATCCTCCCGCCTTGGCTTCCCAAAGTGCTGGGATTATAGGCGTGGGCCACTGTGCCTGGCCTTTCAGAGAGTTTTTAATCATATGAGATATTCTTAGGACATACAGTCAACTCAAAACATTCAGGGTGTGAAATTATAAACACAAAATGACCCCAACTATGTAAAAACAAATGCATATAAAAAAGCCTGGCAAGAAATACACCACAAATGTCAGTAAGTGCTTGTCTGTCAGATGCCTATTTTCTTCCTTTGCTTTTCTCTGCTTTCTAAAATGGGTCTGCCTGACTTTTATAATAGGCAGAGTGAAAGCCATGGAAAGGGTGGCCATCGCGCTTCTTTAGATCCTGACTCAACGTTTTCATGAGTTAAAAGTGGAATGTTATTTTTCTACCTAAAACCCAACAGGAGAGCCACGAAGGGTGATGGGTGCACTGGGAAGGGTGGCTGGGTAAAGGTCCCAGCAGAGCAATCCAGGCAGTGGAATGAGGTCACAGAGTTGGCCTGACAAAGGGCTGGGGGGTCCCTACCTCGGTGGTTCCCACCCCTGCTCCAGGGCTACCTGAAAAGGTAGCTGGGCAAATGCTGGGGGAAACTTCAATTTTACGGCAATTAGGGGCACCCGTGGGCTGGGTAATCAGCTGAGGCTTTGATCTGGTTAACCTCGCGGGGGGTCAGGCCGCGCTGACCTCGCAGTGTTCTCACTCCGAAGCCGCAGCTGGGTCAGCGCTCCCATTGTGTGACAGGTCGACATTAACTCCCAGGCCAAAGAACAGGGCCTGCTCCCCACAGCCCTGCCTCCCGCCCAAGTGGGCCAGCTTTGTTCCCTCCCTACTGGCTCCCATTGTGCCTACTCAGGGGGAAAAAGCCTGCGTTCATTTCCTTACTCTAATGGCTCCATCCTCTTCCAGCCCATAAGCGTTTTGTCACTGTGACCCTAGAGGTTATTCAGGCCTTTTGATCTTGCCTACCTCTAGCCCAGCTTCCCAGCTGTCCTGCGGACCCACCACCCAGAGGGTGAGCCTATGGGCAGGATTGGGCCCCGGGCATGGGAGGGGTTACCTAAGCGGGGTCGGTGTTGGGGGGACTGGACCAGGGTGGGGTGGGCTCCAGTGGGAGGCACTTCAGTCTTTCTCTCCATCAGAACCCCCGTCTTCCTGGAAATCAAAGGCCCAGGGCCTGGGGCCTTCTTCCCTTGGGGAAGGGCCAGGAGGAGCTCTCTCTAAGGCCTCCAGCGAGCTGGGCCTGTCTGTCTCCCACTCTTGGCCTCAGTGCTTTTCCTGGGACTTTCTGTTTGCTTGCAGAACAGTCTTCCTGTCCCTGGGATGTTCAGCCCTGCCCCCCTTACTCCGTCCTCTACAAGTGCTCCCCAGACTCCACATTCATGTAACTTCCCTATCCTGGTAGCACGGGACTTACAGGTCTATGACAGTACTTCCGTGGCCAGCTGCCAACTTACCTGACTTACCTTGGGGTCCACGGTGACCGCCAGCTCCTAGGGACAGGCACCTTGCTTTCTGCATTGCTGGAGCCTCCCTCCCCACCTCACAGCCTGGAACAATGAAGGGTAGTGTTCAGTTACTTCGAGCCAGGAATAGGGTGACTTCGGATGTTTTTAGAAGGAGCTTTATAGACTAGACAGGAATGAATAAGGTTTATGAACCAAATTCTTCCGATCGGCGTCTAAGGTGTTGAGAGGTGGTAGAGGTACTGGAAAGGGCTTGGTGAGTTTTTAAAACATGGGAAGTATCTATTTAGTTGCTCACTTATTTGTACAAACAGGAATGGAGCACCTTCTCTGGATGACTGTTAAATTGCTCTTAGCACTGGGAATGCAGACGGTAAAAGACCCTCGTCTTTTACCTGTGTTGGGTTCGTAGTCTGGTAGTGGTGACAGGTACACAGGGAGGAGCTCACAACCCACCAGGAGGTGTTCTGACAGGTTAGCCCTTATGCATGTTTAATTCCACACAGAGGGAGAAGGAGCTAGGCCTTAAAGAAAAGGTTAAACTTACTGAGACAGATGTAAAATGTCCGCCACACCAAATTTATTAGACAATATTGTATAGCCTGGAAGGAGTGATCTATTTCCTCCAAAGTGAATAATTTCAATTCAAATTCCAATGAATGGCTTTGAGGAAACTACGCTGAAGCAACAGCAAATTAAATACAGCCTTTTCTGTCTGCCTCTCGACAGCCGGATGCACTTTATTGACATTTGTCTCTAGGCCTCTTCAGGAAATTTGGGCTCGCCCATCGGCAGCCAGCCAGCACTGCCTGTGCTCCGTGCCAGCCCTTCAGGAATTTACCTAAAGTCCCCTCTCCAGCAGGGTGGAGTCTATTATGGGTTGATCAGCTGCTCCTTTTCAGCACAGATTTAACACTGTCCAAAAGGTTCACTTACGTTTTCTCATTCTCCTTCATTCATTCATTTCCAATCTATAATTAATTCTTTGTCAGTTAATGAGCTATTTTCATTTCTTCATTCCTCAAATGCTTTGCTAAGTGCTTGGCCCCATGCTGGGTTTAGGAGTTATAAAAATGAATACAGGGTGGTCTCTGCTCTGAAAAAAATTATCTTAGTGATGGTCTCTGATGAGGCCACCTGGGAAGTGCTGTGATGATGGAGAAAAAACATTATTAGGGGAAACTTTGGGAGGGGCCTTAACCCTATTTGGGGGTAGTCAAGAAGGCAAAAGCTTTGCTGGAGAAGACCACACTTGAAAGTTTTTCTCTGTATTTTTTGAAAAATGTTTTAAGAGATGGGTTTTGCTATGTTGCCCAGGCTGGTCTTGAACTCGTGAGCTCCAGTGATCACCAGCCTTGCTCTCCCAAAGTGCTGGGATTACAGGTGCACACCACCATGCCTGGCTCCTTGAATGTATCTTAAAAGTTAGAGAACTGCCAGGTGAGGAAAAGGGGAGGGGTGGCGGGTTGTGTTTGAGGTCAGAAGGCAGGTGGATGAATTGGGCAGACCTTGGAAACGGGGAGGAATAGGAATCCAGGCTGGACCCCGAGTAGGCCCTGGCCCTCATTTCTGCAGTGCTCCTTTGGGGTGGGGATTGTGCATCCCATCAGTGTGGGTTCTCTCTCTCTCTTTTTTTTTTTTTGGAGATGAAGTCTTGCTCTGTCACCCAGGCTGGAGTGCAATGGCCAGATCCCGGCTCACTGCAACCTCCGCCTCCTGGGTTCTAGTGATCCTCCTGTTTCAGCCTCCCAAGTAGCTGGGACTACAGGTGCATAACGCCATGCTGGGTAATTTTTTTGCATTTTTAATAGAGACTGGGTTTCGCCACGTTGGCTATACTTGTCTCGAACTTCTGACCTCAGGTTATCCACCTACCTCGGTCTCCCAAAGTGCTGGGGTTGCAGGCATGAGTCTCCGCACCCAGCCCCATCAGTGGTGGCTTCTGCTGGAACATCCCACAGTGTCCTGGGCATGGGCTCCAGTCTGACCATGACCTCCCGACAGACTGCAGCTCTTTGCTTTGTACATGCCACTCGCCAGCAGGACCTACCTTTGTCCCTCATAAACTCCCTAGCAGCACGGAGAAGCCCCACCATCCTCCAGAATAGTTTGCCTGGTCTGTGCAAGTAGCTTTCTTAATGGAGTCTCACTCTGTCATCCAGGCTGGAGTACAATGGCACAATCTTGGCTCACTGCAACCTTCACCTCCTGGGTTCAAGTGATTCTCCTGCCTCAGCCTCCCAAGTAGCTGAGATTACAGAAGTGCACCACCACACCCAGCTAATTTTTGTATTTTTAGTAGAGACAGTTTCACCATGTGGGCCAGGCTGGTCTCGAACGCCTGACCTCAGGTGATCTACCTGCCTCGGCCCCCCAAAGTGCTGGGATTATAGGCCAGAGCCCGCGTGCCCAGCCACAGTAGCTTTCTAGAACACTCACTGCTTTCAAACAGTCCTACATTCAGCTGGGAGGCGTTTTCTCCCCCCACCCCATTCCCCGGATATGTGTATGGATGCTGCCGAATGCGCTGTCTGGATCTGAGGCAGAAAGATAATTATTTTCCTTTCTCATAAGGAAAAGCTAATTACTAGAAGGAATCCCAGCGTAATTACACGGTTAGGCTTGGCGTTTTGGCACACACTGCTTCCTGGCAAAGACGTCCAGTTACCCTGTAGTCATTTGTTGGAGGTGAGGGCAGCCATTTCTGATTCTCTCCTGCTCCCCACCTGTTGCCTGCCCCTCGCTGACAACCCCCTGGGGTGGGTAAACTGATTCAGATGTCCAGGTAACAGACCACAGAATGGTACCTATAGCCATGGGCTCCTCACAGTCCCTTATAGGGGAGTTGCCAGGGCGCTCACCACAGAGGGGAGAGCTGGTGCTCAGAGAGGCCGTGGTACTAGCTCGCGGTCTCTCCTCTCCCTGTAAGAGTTGAAGCTGGGATCGGAACCTGGGTCTCTGCGGCTGGAAAGCTCTCCCTTTGTCCACGACAGCCTCATCATGGATGTTTGAGTTGGCTGTCATAGTGCCCCATGTGGACGTCCGGGGAAGGAATGAGGAACGTGCCTCAGTGGGCCGGGGCCAGGTAAGAGAAACATTTGCAGTGTGATTGAGCTCCTCCTGTGAGCCTCAGATAGGGGCAGGCATGCCCTGGCAGGGAGGATGGGATCCCAGATGTGGTCCCAGGGGGTGGGGGGGCAGCGGTGCCCAGCCCAGAGGGGATGGGTGTGCCTCACCAGGGGGGCTTCCACTCCTGTCCCAACACAGACAGGGAGGTAGCACTCTACGGAGGAAGACCAGCTGGCTTTGAAGTCTGTGGTTTTCTCCACAAGGAGAGATGGGCCAGAAGGCACCATGAGGATGACCCAGGCAGAGGAAAGACAAGAGCAAACAACTGAGCAAAGGCCAAATGCTGGAACTGAGTCAAGCTGGTGGGGGTGGAGGGGTTGTGGGGCAGTGGGGGGTAGGGAGCATTTGAGAGTGGTGACTACAGACCAGATCATGCGACACCACTGTGAGTCCTCATCTGGAAGGGGTGGAGATGACTGCAAAAGTTCCTTCCTATTTGACACTCTGTAAGTCAATATCTGAAATATACCTAAATAGTTAGAATGCTGTTTACACACATTGATCAAGGATGTTAACCTATTTATGCCCTCTGACTTAGTAATTCAACTCCAGGAAATCTTTCTGAAGAAAATAGAGATATAAACAAGGATATTTGTGACAGCGTTGTGTATAGCAGGGAAAAACTGGCAATAACCTGAAGATCCAGCAGTAGGGGATTCACTGTGTAAACTGCGTTACATCCTGATGCTAGGCTTCCAGGCAGTACCTGAAAGGATGCTTGTGAAGACTTTATCAAAACAATGGAAATGGTTATGTAATAATATTATGGGGGAGAGACACCAGGAGGTCAAATGATGCATCTAGTCACAGTGATGAATACACACAGTCTCATAGAGCAGCAGACATGCGACTATGCATAGGAAAAATCTAGAAAGAAGTATTAATGGTGGCTGTCTTCGACTGATGAAGCTACAGGGAATTTAAAAATAATTTTACTTTGCTAAAAAATAAATTTGGCTGACTGAGGTGACTAACACCCATAATCTCAATACTTTGAGAGGCCGAGGGGAGCGAATCAAAGAGTTCGAGACCAGTCTGGGCAACATGATGAAACGCTATCTCTACAAAAAATACAAATTAGTCAGGAGGGGGCTGGGCATGGTAGCTCATACCTGTAATCCTAGCACTTTGGGAGGCTGAGGTTGGTGGATCACCTGAGGTCGGGAGTTCGAGACTAAGGCTGACCAACATGGAGAAACCCTGTCTCTACTAAAAATATGAAATTAGCCGGGTGTGGTGGCACATGCCCGTAATCTCAGCTACTTGGGAGGCTGAGGCAGGAGAATCTCTTGAACCCGGGAGTCAGAGATTGCAGTGAGCTGAGATCGTGCCATTGCACTCCAACCTGGGCAACGAGAGCAAAGCTCCATCTCAAAAAAAAAAAAAAAAAATTAGCCGGGTGTGGTGATGTGCCCTTGTAGTTCCAGCTTCTTGAGAGGCTGAGGTGTGAGGATCTGTGAGCCCAGGAGGCAGAGGTTGCGGTGAGCTGTGATTGGGCATCTGCACTCCAGCCTGGGTGATGGAGTGAGACCCTGTCTCAAAAGGAGAAAAGGAAAGATAAACTTTATTGTTAAAAAAAAAGTTAAAACACAAAATAGGAGCAATAAAAACAATGACAAAAACTCTAGGTCAAGGGCTGGACAATTCTCACTCCTCTCTGGTAGTCGCGAACTACGGCAGGTTCATGCCTTGGCAGGAGACAGCTTTAGGCCATAAGAGCTTAGAAACAGACAACGTAAGGAAGTTTTGGAGGTGGAGGTGATGGTGGACCCCAGACTGCAGGGCAGGTTTCTTAGTGAGTTCAACTCCCCTGAGGCTCTGACTGAGCCATCGGCTCACACCGAATCCCAGGGGTCTGTCAGCGCCTGCAGTGGCCGAGCTGACATGGAGAAAGTCATGAGTCTGCCTATCCAGGATTTTGCAAAATGTTAAAATGGCCTAATTTCTATCTTTAGACTTCTTAGGACACAGTGGGAGGCCAGCTGGTTTCACGGTCGAGTTTAGACTGCCGGGTCAGAGAATCAGGCCCAAATCCGGCTTCTACTTCTTATTCCTTCTAAGTTCTTGGGTTTCATCTGTCAAAGAGGGAATTTATAACCCAGACTCCAAAGACGTGGGCACAGGAATTTAAAGGAAGTCTTGTCTGCAAAGTGCCTGAAACAGAGGAGGGCCCAGTCCGGTAGCTCACGTTTGTGGGACCCTCCTTAGCTCACTGGGACCCTGACTTCGCTGCTTCCTCCTTCGTCGGTGAGACACATTTTCCTGGTTGTGAGCAGTGGCTGTGACCATCCAGTCTGAAATTGGCCAGTTTGGTTAATGACATGGCCTAGCAGGCAGTCCTCATTGTATGAGTGAGCACTAAATTAGCCCCACAAAGGAAATGGCTTCGCTGAGGTCCTGTACTGGTACCAATGAGAATGTTCTCTCCCCAGGATAAAGCAGGTGGCCAGTCGCTGCCTGCTGCACCAGGTCTGAGACCTGGAGGCAAAGCTGGCTTTGACAGGGGCTGGGTTGTCTCCTGGGGAGGTGAGCCTGTGTGCCTTTCTGCCGTGTCTTTCACCTGCTTGGCACCAGTTTAGTGAACACTTTTAGGTTCCATGGCTATGAGCAAAATCTTTCCATTGTTGCTTAATGGAGATTTCACAAACGTTGATGACACATATTTTCTGACCAGATGGTTCAGGGATACCCTGAGAACCCCAAGATGACCGAATAAGCTAGGAGCTTAGATGGCCAGCGTTTTTGGGATTGCAGGAGAGACTGCCTTGTCTAGAAAGTCCTGCTGATTAATGCCTGCTATTCTACCATGCCAGCCTCAACTCTGCACAGCCTTGAAGGCACTTAGGTCTCAGGTGTCTTTTCAAAGGTAGATCACCTTGGGAAGGTCACATTCTATACCATGACTGGTAGCTGTTGTTAAGTCAAGTTAATAGGAATTAGTTAGCATAGACGGCTGGCTAGGTTCTGAGAAGTAGGGCCAGGCAAAAGTAAAACCAGACAGGAGAATAGCCGTGGAGACAACACAGACCAGCCCTCTCTGATCCCCTGGGATTTAGATTCTATCTGTTTTTAAGTGTAGTTTGAAGTTAAGCCTAAAGCACGATAATGATTAAGGCAGGACAGAATCTAGGGAACCATCTTGGAAGAGGGGTGGGATGGGTATGGGATGGTGTCAGGGAGATAGTGACATCGCTGCATGATGCATGGCAGGGGACATCGAAGGCTTGGCTGTTCATCTAGGACCTGAGGGGTGGCCGACCCTCCAGAGTCACTTTCAAGCCTAAATATTTGCCTTCCATTCTTTTTTTTTTTTTTTTTTTAGATGGAGTCTCACTCTGTCACACCAGCTGGAGTGCAGTGGCATGATCTCGGATCACTACAACCTCCACCTCCTGGGTTCTAACGATTCTCCTGCCTCAGCCTCCTGAGTAGCTGGGATTACAGGTGCATGCCACCATGCCTGGCTATTTTTTTTTTTTTTTTTAGTAGAGACAGGGTTTTACCATGTTGGTCAGGCTGGTCTTGAGCTCCTGACCTCGTCATCTGCCCACCTCAGCCTCCCGAAGTGCTGGGATTATAGGCTTGAGCCACCGCGCCCAGCCTGCCTTCCAGTCTTAATGCAGCAGAGAACCTTCTGATTTGTTGATCTCTGGTTGATATCCAAGCATTGGGGTTGTCATGGAGTCAGGATCGACGGAGAAAAGTGAATTGGGAGCTGCCACAAAATCGAATTCATGCCCACGTGACTATTCATACATTCACATTCAATGCTGTTATGTGAAGACTCCTAGCTTCCCTGTCCCACCCTGGCACTATAACTAGTAA
Organism: Cacajao melanocephalus; assembly: GCA_963573385.1. Lineage (NCBI taxonomy): Eukaryota > Metazoa > Chordata > Mammalia > Primates > Pitheciidae > Cacajao > Cacajao melanocephalus. Next base: position 121,610 of record CAUYLG010041886.1, read on the forward strand.
AAGGACCGTAGCATCTGAGCCATACTTTTTAGATGGGGAAGTGAGGTCCAGAGGGGAAGGTGACTTTCCTACTGCGAGTCACAGATGAATTCACCCCAGTCACCAGGCCCCCTGCTTTCTTGGCTTCTAGATCCTCCATCTCCCCTCTGTGCCCTGAGTCTTGGCTCACTCCCCCCAGGGAGGGTTCTTAGGGGTTTCCTGCCTCATGTGTACAATTGCGAGGATTTATTGTAGCTGGGATTTTGTTTCAAGCCTTTAATATGATTAGCAAACATCAAATATCAAAAGCTTATCTGGTAAACACCTCCCGTCCATGCCATGGATGTTATGGTCAGCTCTGGATTGAAGTCGAGTCACATTTCAAAACAGATGCAATTTCAAGAGGCCAGAGCAAGGCCGTCGCATCTGCCGGCTGTGATCTTTCGTGTGCAGTAAATGGCATTGTCGGAGAGCTCGGCTGTAAAACTCAGCCTGGTCAGCAGGACCTGCTCACAATGTAGGGAGCTTTCCGGGGGATTTTAAAAATGCAGTCGAGCACTCCGAGGTTGGTGGGGAGTCTGCCGGGGCAAGAACAAGCCGTCTGTTCAAGACTGGGATGTTAAAATCAAATATTTATAATCTTTGACCAAAATTGAAGTGATACTCTTAGGAGCTGTGGGGTTTCCAGGAATGACTCTGGCAGGGGAGGAGGGAGGAAGATGGTAAGCATTTGTAAAAGAAGACTGTGGTGCCTCCCAAATCTCACTGTTTAAGCCAAAAGAAGCACATACTTCGTCCTTTCCCTAGACATGAGACTTTAAAAAATTCTTTGTTTCATGTGCGAGTAAAAGTGCAGGAGGAATCTAAGGTCTGTTCAGTGGTGTTTCCCTCGGGTCTGTGGGTATCGTGGCCAAGTGCAGTGCATCTTGTTGGACATATCAAGACCAGAGGCTGGGCTCTGTCCTGGTGCCACTGAGCCCTCCAGCTCTTCTTCACAGATGCTGGGCATGAATATTTGTGTGGGCAAGCATGTGTGAAAGAGCAGGAGAGTGGATGGGTACGTGGACTTCTGAAGGATTCGGGTCGGTGCAGCTGGGCCACCGTCATGCCCAGGCTGCTTTGCTTTTCCTGCGATTCCCATGGGAGGCAGGAGACACTCTATCTGGGGGACTAATGTTTCCCCGAGTGCCACAGCCCATGGATTTGAGTGACCCATTCCAGCTGTTTCTGGCGGCAGCTCCGTAGCTGTCGACAGCCTGGCGGGTGGGAGGGTGGGTTACACCGTGGAAAATGCCTTCTTAATGGGGCGACAGCTGCCACTGGCAAAAGCTTCAGGAATTGGTGTAAGGAAAGAAATTGTTCTCTGCTGCTGGATATGGCTGATTTCACCCATAAAGGAAGATTGGCTGCTTCCAACAGGGGAGGACTCTCTTGTTTAGGTTCCTAAAAGTTGATGAGGAGTGGGCTGCGCCCACGAGGACGTCACCAAGAACTCCTGCAAGCAGATGGGTCTTCACTCTGTATTCTAGCTGGGGCTGAACTGGCCCAAGCCTGATACCATCTGCAGTTTACAGTGTTGCTGAAGTTCAAGGTCACCTGGCTTTTTCAAGGTGAATCCCAGTCTAGCTGCTGCATCTGGGAGGGGGCAGGAGCGGAGTGACAGGGATCATTCTAACATGACTGGAGGGTGGGACTGGAAGGGATTTCCACTGGGTGCTGCCATGGCCAGTGGCTCAGGATGTTGACATTGCCACACTGACCATTACTCAAGCCTGGTGAGTGAACCTCCCTCCCTCCCTCCCTCCCTCCCTTCCTTCCTTCCATTTTTAACTTTTATTAAAGCCATACCTGCATACTATTTAAAACTTCCCCAAGGCTTCCTGTGAAAAGCAGCAGTTTCCCCCACCCTCTTTCTCCGTTACCTTTTCCGTAGAGCCAGTGACTTTTAACTCTTCTGGATGAGTCTTGTTATTTTCCTCCTCCCCTTTCAGCAACATATTGCTTCTTGATGTGACAGCTTTAGGAACAGTCGGTAGACTTTGCACTATGGAAGATGAACGTTTAGCTTCTTTTAGGTCGGCCCCCTTCTCAATAGCACTGGCACCAGTGCCAATGCCTGATGCTGAAATAGTTTTGCTACTCCTCAGAGCTGGCTTCCTCATGAAGGTCAGTGTTGGGGTTGCTGATAATCTCCTTCTCTGCCCAGGTCTGTTTAACTGGTGGACACCAATCACCTCTCTGTGGCCTGTAGTGCCTTCCCGCTGATAGAATTCCCAGTTCACGTACTACGACTAAATGACTCAGAAAAGTGTCCAGAGAGCTGGAGAAGAAAGTGGGAGGAGGGGGACCCCCGTTATGCTCAAATCACCTACTTTTCTTGCTAATTCTAAAGCAACAAAAGCAAGGGCTTCCACTCTGTTCAACTCTGAACTCAGGGTTTGGGAGCATGACTTTTCTTTAAATTAAAAAAATATGTGCTCTTTCCAGTAAATTTCTATTGATGCAAACATGGCATTCATTCCTCCTGACAATGACCCTCACATCACAACTTTGGGCAGGGAAGAGGGAAGGGCTCAAGCGATAGAATGGAGCCCCGGCACTCGCAGCCAAGTGAGGATCAAACTGTTTCTCAGTGAATATGGAAAATGTGGAGTTAGGAGCTAAAATCACCCACGCACGAAAAGGCCAACTGGGGCATGCAGACCCCAAAGCAATGCGATGTATTCAGTAAGGCAGAGAATCCCTGGAAAACCTATGTGTTGGTGAAGTGCGTCTTTCTCCACCTTTCTACCTTTGCAATACTGTGTGATAGAGAAACCTAGTTGGGATGAGAAATGCACTTTTCTCAGAGCTCGGAAGACCCAGGAGAGGTGTACAGGGGGCACATAAATAATAAAGGAGATATGGCAAACGCATTAGAAGGGAGCCATCTGTCCCTGCTGCAGAACTGAGCCATGAAAATGTGATTCTGACCACAAGCTCTCAGAACAGAGAAGGACCAGTTTACATTTATGACAGGCCCTGGCTGGAGCACTGTGCTTGGCGCAAATGTAGGTGTGCAAAACGTATTAGTCTTCAATAAATGAAATAGCTCGTTTTGCAGATGAGTGAACTGAAACTCGAAGAATTAAACTGGCATGCCCCAGGTCATGCAGCAGGTTCACGGTGGGGCTGGTAGAGCAGCCCGGATCCCCTGACTCCTCTGCTCTCTGCACCTCTTATGTTGATGCATTCAGCCTGACCCCATGCCAGGTACTGTGTAAGATGCTAAGGATTAAAAAGAGAGAAGACGTCGGGTGCGGTGGCTCATGCCTTCAATCCTAGCATTTTGGGATGCCAAGGCAGGCGGATCATTTGAGGTTAGGAGTTCAAGATCAGCCTGGCCGACATGGTGAAACCTTGTCTCTACTAAAAGTACAAAAATTAGCTGGGCCTAGTGGCAGGCACCTGTAATCCCAGCTACTCAGGAGGCTGAGGTACGAGAATTGCCTGAACCTGGGAGGTGAAGGTTGCAGTGAGCCGAGATTGTGCCACTACACTCCAACCTGGGTGACAGAGTGAGACTCTTTCTGGGAAAAAAAAAAACAAAAACAAAAACATATTATCATATGGATGCATTATATAAATAAACTTTTGGAAGAATGGGCTTTTATCCCCAGGTAAAATCTGTTTAAAGGCCTGCGCATCCACTCAGACTTTTGGGTTAAAAAAAAAAAACAGAAAAATTGTTCAGCTCTGAAAGCTGGGCTCTCCTTCCACTTGGTGATATTTGAGACAATGATCTGTAGCTTCCATTATTTTGATACTTTTGGCTAATGTCTCCCCACAGCTTTATTTCCACATCCACGGCTTGGCTTGCTCTCTGGGCTGGAAGCACTCAGTGTTTCCTCCGTCAGCTGAGGAGCAAGAGAAAAGTCATTGACTTACTCAGCATCAGTAGCAGAATCTCCAAAAGGATTGGGCATTAACCAAAGAGGAAGTCGGTTTTTTGGGATTTAGAACTGCTAACAACTGGGTGCGGTGGCTCACGCCTGTAATCCCAGCACTTTGGGAGGCTGAAGCGTGTGGATCATGAGGTCCGGAGATCGAGACCATCCTGGCCAGCATGGTGAAACTCCGTCTCTACTAAAAATACAAAAATTAGCCATGTATGGTGGCATGCACCTGTAGTCTCAGCTACTTGGGAGGCTGAGGCAAGAGAATTGCTTGAACTCAGGAGGTGGAGGTTGCAGTGAGCCAAGATTGCGCTACTACACTCCAGCCTGGTGACAGAGAGAGACTCCATCTCAAAATAAAAAAAAAGTGCTAACGTAAAATCAGTTTCTACAATGCTAACAAATTGGGAAAGAATAAGAATGGTGTTCAGAAAGATGACCTCGGTCACAGCCAGGCCTTAAAAGCAACTCTGAATCATCAGAGAAAAATTGCATTGCCACCAGGGTGGTTATAATGTCAGGTTCTATTTATGATGTCAGAAAAAGTATTTTATTATTTATTTATGATCCATCCTCTACCCCCCCTGCTCTATCCCTCCCGACCTCCTTGAAGGCAACACATTTTGGCACTTTAAGTTGGTTTTTCCGTTTTCTACATGCTCACGTTGGTATTTTTAGGTTTATTCATGCCAGGCATTATGCATATTGACTGCTTGTGCACCTCTGGTGGGTTAACACGTGTTACTCATTCGTTTTGTTTTGTTTTTGAGACAGAGTCTTGCCCTGTCACCCAGCCTGGAGTGCAGTGGTACAATCACAGCTCACTGCAGCCTTGACCTCTTGGGTGCAAGTGATCCCCCTGAGTCAGGCCCTAGAGTAGCTGGGACCACAGGCGCATGCCACCATGAACAGCTAATTTTTAAATTTTTTAAATTTTTTGAAGACGGGCTTTGCCATGTTTCCCAGGCTGGTGTCAAACTCCTAGTCTCAAGCAATCTCCCCACAGTGGCCTCCTAAAGTGTTGGAATTACAGGCGTGCGTCACTGTGCCCGGCTGTATTACAGGTTCCTGATGGAGCACCAGAATACAGAGTGAGGTATTACAGAACGAGAATCCAGGAAAGAATACTTAACCGTCACGTGACTTTAGTAGATTTGAGTAGTTCAATCTCTCATAACCATGCCCCTCACTTCCTCTCTTTCTATACTCCCCACGATGCTTGCTTTACAATTTGAAGTTAAATTGATAGTATTTAGATTTTTGCTATGAAAATATTGTTCAGTGAAGAGCCAAATACTGTATAAGTACCTCCCTTTTTAAATAGAATGTTTTTGTTTCTTTTGGAATGAAAAATTTCTTCATTTGTTTTTCTCTTTTGACTTGAATAGTACTATGTACATATCTAAGTTTTTTTTTTTTTTTTAAGGTTTGTTAATCATTTTCTTTTGCCAGTGTTTATATGAAGCAGATAATCTGCCAGTTGCATTTTCCCACCTGTGGAAATCCGTCCCATAGCAGTCCGTCTTCTGCTTCAGTTCTGAACGACTGCTTTTTGAGCCTCATTTGCAATGGTCATCCTGGGATGTGGTAGACTGCTTGTGAAATATATTCACTGCACCTTCTTGCACGGGGGTTATATTTCTGTGTCCCATTGATATCTGACTTTGTCACATAATTTGCTTTGGCCAATGAAATGTAAGTGGACGCGGCATGAGTGCGTATCGCTCTGGAGAAGAAACTTTAGAGCCAAAGAACGGTTGATCATGGTCTCTTTTGTTCTCCGCCATGACAGTCATCAATGTTTCCAATAGAGAATGGTATGTCAAGTCAGATCTGGGGTAGAGAGGACATGGAGCAGAGCTATAGCCAACCCACAATGAACATGTAACGAGAAGGGAGCCTCTGTAGTTGTATGCTTCAGCATGACCTGGCCTGTCTTGTTTAGGCCACGCAACTGATGATTGTAGCCTTTCTGCACTGATAGTTGCTATGTTCTGAATGTTTGAATTAGTTTTAGAAATGTGAAGGTGTGACTTGTTTTCTAATATTCTATGTTGCTGTTGAGAAGTCTGATGCCATTCTGATCCAGTTCTTTGAAGAGAATTTTATTTTATTTTTTCCATAGAGGCTTTAAAATTTTTTCCTTATCCCATTGTGTTGAAATTTTACTCTGATGTAACTTACTATAAGTATTTTCTTATTTTTTTTTCCTGTACACTTTCAATCCTGGAACTCATGTTCTTTCCTTCTAGGAAATATTTTCAAAAATAATTATTATATCTTTGGTAATTTTCTCCCTTCTGTTTTATCTTTCTGTAATTAGCATTAGTCAGACTTTAGATGTTCTAGATTGATCCTGACATTTCATCTTTTCTTTCCCATTTTCCAACTCTTAGTTATTTTAAAAAAGTAAATTTGAAGATTCCTTAACTTTACTTTCTGGTCTTCCTGTTTTCTATGTTATCTGTGTTGTCTAATTCAAAGGAATTTACAAGAGAATATAGAGGAGATAACTTTGGGGATTTAATTTATGATGGTTAGCTTTAAAATTTGCATAAGCCTTGAAATTACTGACTTTAATGTCTTCCACTTCAAAATACCACCCCGGAGTTGACAGATAAGGATGATAGTTTCCAGAAAAGAAAATGACTTAAAGTCCTCCTAATTCCACGTCAGCTTCTTTCCATCCCAATGTTGTGCCTTTCATCTTATTGTAGCTGAAACTTTATTTCAATTATAATAAAGGACACTTTTAAAATTAGCTTCTGAATGGAAGGGAGCAATGAAGATTGGTTAGGGCATCATTGAAAAGCAGGCAGTTATGTGATGGTGAGCTAGCATCACTGGGGGCTAAGATGAAAACCCAGTGCCTCTCTGGCTCTGACTCACACGGAAGCTATTGAGTTGTTTCATCTTTCTAGACGCTGGTTTCCTCATCTATAAACTGAGGAGGTAGGAGTAGGTCATTGCTCTTCAAACTCTCAAGGTTCCATGGGGTGCCTAGGGCGTCAAGGGCTTGGGGAGGGGGTGGAAGGAGGGAAAGGGAGGTAAGGGCTATGGGTCCTCACTCGGCTTCACCTGAACACTTCCACTTGGTCCTTTCTTATTTATTTGTTTTTCATGTAGGCTTTTGTTGCTAAAAAAGATTTTGTGACTACATATTTAGGAACCACTTGACCAAACTTCTGTAGGTTTTCTTTCAGCACTGTGCTTTTCTGGTACTTTGATTAAAGATGTTCTTTTAGGTCCTCAACTTTGACCGACTTAAACTTATAAGCCATCAAGCTCTCTGGAGTTCCTATAAATTAGGATGCATGTGGAGATAATTACCATTCTGGAATTCTAAGCACTTGAATACTGGTCAATTCTTTTTTTATTTTATTATTTTACTTTATTTATTTACTTTTTTGAGACAGGGTCTGGCTCTGTAACCAAGGATGGAGTGTAGTAGCATGATCTCTGCTCACTGCAACCTCTACCTCCCAGGCTCAAGCGATCCTCCTACCTTAGCCTCCTGAGTAGCTGGGACTACAGGTGCATACCACCACACCCAGCTAATTTTTGTATTTTTTGTAGAGATGGGGTTTTTACCGTGTTGCCTAGGCTAGTCTTGAACTCCTGAGCTCAAGTGATCTGCCCACCTCAGGCTCCCGAAGTGCTGGGATTATGAATACTAGTCAATTCTTAAACTGTCTTTTCAACCAATTGTCTCACTACAGACATGGTCACTTAATACATATTACCAATGCCAACACAATGGGAGACTGGATCCTGCCAATTTCCTGATAGTATAGACAGGCTCAAGTAGAGTCTTAGCTGTCATTCTGCTGTCAAGGTCCTGCTTCCCTCCGCAGAGAGTCAAAGTCTGGATGTCAGACCAGGCGCAGACAGGCTCCATGCCTTTCGTTCCCTTGGCTCTGGAGAGGGACACAGCAGACCAGCTTGCAGTCCCTTGCCCTTGGGAAGGAAACTGGTTTTCTGCTCTGTTCAACCATGTTTACTAATCATTAAAGGAAACAATAGATGTAGGGCAAATGCTGGTATCAGATGAGGGGGTTGAGAGCCAGCAGATCAGTGTCGCAGCCTGGGATTAGGGAAGTCAAGGTCAGCAGTGGATCCCTCAGAGGCCCAGAGAAATGGCTTGTGCAGGGTACATCTGCTCTGAAAAGAGCCTAGTTATCTGGGATGGGGGAGGTAGCAATTCACTTCAAGATGCCTTAAAATTAGAACGCCCTTCCTAGAAAGCCCTTAGAGATTATGTGATTAAACCTCCTTATCTTACATGTGGAAAAACTAAAACCTGGAGAAGGGATACCTCTTGCCTGTGGTCACTCACAATTAATATTTTATTCCTCCCAGTCTGCATGTGTGCAGTCCTCACATATCTCTCAACAGGGACTGGGTACTTCAATTAGATAACTGGCAAGGAATGAGGTTTTCTTGAGGAGGGAAGGTGAGGGGAATTTTTGACTTTGGGCTATTGCTTGAGAGGCAGAAGCCAGCGTACCATTAGCCAAACCCAGACCAAATTCATCACATTATGAGACTGTAGACCTCACACCTGTCTAGGGGCTGCAGAGAGCAGTCAGTGTATCTCAGAATTCCCTCCTGCCTCCCCTGATTCTCAGCCCTCACCAGCCTGTGCCCGTTGGTAAGTTTATCTTGAGTTTAAAATACCATTACCGCCACCAGCACACCCCAAACACACAGTCCTTGAGACACCTATGCATTGGCGCACCTATATGGTGTTTAGCACCGATACAGTACCCTGCCCTTTCTGAGCCTGATCGTCTGGCTGATAGGAGCAGGGAACCCACATATATCAACTACTTCCGTAAAATTCGTTCAATTAATGAGCATCCGCTGAGAGAAGAAGGATCATTTTCAGCCTCCCTGGCCACAGGCTTTGGTTTCAGGACAATGCAGATTGGGCAGCAGATCAAATAAAGCCATCACCAGCCCATAGGACAGTCTCAAGGGGGTTAACTGTCCCTGTCCTCTACCATTGTTGCTGGGGAGCAATTTGCCCTTGAATCCTCCATACTGCCCCTCAACTGACAATTTCATTTCCTTCCAACCCCGCCCCCTGCCCTGAAGATCTGCTGAAGCTGCGAGTTCCATGTGAGAAGGCAGGAGGATAATAGGTGAGTTCCATCCATCCATCAGCCGTAATGGTCGAGGACACGCCACGCCTTTTGTCTGCTGGTTTCCCCGAGGATGCAGGCTCGAGACCTGGGGTATTTACACTGCCTTTGTGTGTGTGGCTTTTAAATCAGTCCTCTTGTTTACTTCTCAGCCTTTACCCAGGCTGTTTACTATTTTTAGAGGGGCCAGGCCACTAAGTCAACATGCATTAAGACCCAACATCAAAATGTCATAATGCGAATGAGCAGAATTCTGAAAGGCCAGGGACATTGGCTGCTCTGTTGGGTCCTGTTTAGTCTGAGGGTAATGAAGAGCTCACAGATGACCTGATTTCATTAAACTAGGTCAGACTCAGCTGAAAAGCGGCTATGACTCTCACCCAGTTATACAGCTAGCTCTTCCTCCCTCCCTGCCTCCCTCCGCCCCCACCCCCACCTCAGGGCTTGAATGCTTTCTGGGAATTAACGTGGAGTGTTGTCAATACAGTAGCTAAATCTCCATGGAATAATTGGACCTTTCCCTTCGGCTTCTGTTTGTGCAGTGGCGAGGCCAGGCCTGGGAGAGAAGGGGGTGGACTTTAATGCAGGACGCATGATTCAGTTGTAGCAGTTTGCTTTTGAGCCAGACATTCTGAGTTACAGCATCTTATCTGAGGACTGTATTGACGGAAGCAGCTGAACTGACTCAAAGAGGAGTTACCGTGCAAACAAGGCTTTCAATGTATCCGGGCTCACCGGCAACACACAGGCCCTCTGCATCTTCAGAAGGCTCCCGGTGGGGAGTAGGAAAGGGACTAAGCAGAGGGTGGAGGGAGGAAAGAGTGGTGTCTGAAGGCTGCTGAGGGAGGAGGTGTGGTCCACCTCCTGTCCCTCCTTCCCAGGGAAAGACTGAGTCCATGGTGGGCATTCCAGGCAGGCAGAATTCAGTTCATCCACTCAGACGAGAGCGTTTCTAACAATTAAAGCTGTCTGAAGATTGGATGGGCTGTCAGATGAGCTCATACTTTATTAAACATCCACTGTGTCTCAGACCTTATGCTGGGGACCTTGCTCTGAGCTCCGCAACATCTCAGCTCCTAAGAGGTGAGGAGACCGAGTTTTAGAGCTAAGTAACTTAGGTAAGGTACCAAAGCTGATATGAGGCAGATACAGGATGTGAACCCAGGTCTTTCTTTGTCCATGCTCCTTCCACTGTCCCCACTGCCCCCACCTCTTGTTCAGGGCACATGGAGGATAGCTTGTTTTTGCTCCATGATGTCTGAGGCCTTAGCTATGAGACTGAAAGTTTGGGGGCTGAGACCACTGAAGGCTTACTCCATCACATGCCTGGTGGTGAATGCTGGCTGTTGACTGGGGGTCTCCGTTCCTCTCCAAATGGACTTCAACCTGTGGACTCTCCATGTGGGTTGCTTAGGCTTCCTCACAGTATGGTGGCTGGGTTCCCAGGGTGAGCGTCCTAAGAGAGAAGATAAAGTTGGAGTGCTTTTTAAATCTATTCTTGAAAGTCACGCAGTGTCACTTCTGCACATTGTTATTAGGTGACATTCATTAGAAGCAAGTCACTAAACCTGCCTCATGTTCCAAGGGGAGAAAAATTAAACTTGATCTTTTTTTTAAGACAACACCCTTTTAAAATGTTTTCTCTGATTATAAAAGTAATGCATGAGTAAGGCAAAAACTCCAAACATTATAATATAGAGAGTATGACACCCTTATGGTAAGTTCCCAAACAAAAGAATCATCAATTTGTATTGTCTTCTTGTTGCTTTTTGTATATTACTAATGCTTTTTGAATATTAGTATTTGTATGAGGGTTCTCTAGAGGGACAGAACTAATAGGACAGACGTATCTACGAAGGGGAGTTTATTAAAGAGTGTTGGCTCACGCGATCACAAGGTGAAGTCCCACAATAGGCCGTCTGCCAGCTGAGAAGGAAGGAAGCCAATCCGAGTCCCAAAACCTCAGAAGTAGGGAAGCCGACAGTGCAGCCTTCGGTCTGTGGCTGAAGGCCCGAGAGCCCCTGGCAAACCACTGGTATCAGTCCAAGAGTCCAAAAGCTGAAGAACTTGGAGTCTGATGTTCAAGGGCAGGAAGCATCCAGCACGGGAGGAAGATGAAGGCTGGAAGACTCAGCAAGTCTGCTATTCCATCTTCTCCTGCCTGCTTTA
>CAUYLG010041887.1:0-10847 GCA_963573385.1 Cacajao melanocephalus
AAACCACGAATAAAGGGGGATTCCTGCACATATATAAAGAGACATTATCCATACTTCAAAAAAAGAAAAATGTCTGCAATCACATGGTTGAACCCAGAAGACATTGTGCTGACTGAAATAAGCCAGACACAGAAAGAAAAAACTTGCATGTTCTCACTTACCTGTGGGAGCTGAGAATTAAAACAATTGAACTCATGGAGATAGAGTAGAAAGACGGTTGCCAGAGGCTGGGAAGGGTAGTGAGATGCTGGGGGGAAGTAGGGAAGATTAATGGGTACAAAAATAGAAAGAATGAATAAGACATAGTATTTCTTAGTACAACAGGGTGACTATAGCAAAAAGAATAATTTAATTGTGCATTTTAAAATAATGAAGAAAGTACAATTGTATTGTTTGTAACACAAAGGATAATTGCCTACCTTGATGTGATCTTTATACATTGCAAGCCTGTATCAAAATATCTCTGTAACCCATAAATATATACACCTATTATGTTTCCATAAAAATTACAAATAAAAAATTCTAAAAGTCAGCCCTTACAAGATCTACAGGGAAGACAGAATTTGTGGGTTGATCTCCCCAAATTCATCAGCCTTGGGGAGGACCTTAGGCTTTCTGCATATCTACTTTAGCGAAACCAAACCAATCCTATAGAAATGCCAACTATTAATAGAACAAAAATCAATACTCTTCAGAGGGAGATAGCAGAACTCAGAATCTTTACAGCATATGATCCCCATTGTCCAATATACAATAAAAAAATCAACATGCAACAAACAAGAAAATATCACCTATCATTGTAAAAAGAAATAAGTAGAAACGGACCCCAAAATGCCCAGTTGTTAAACTTAGTAGAAAAAGACTAAATCAATTATTATGTGTTCAAAGAACAAACAAAATATGGTCAAAGAATGAAAGGAAAATATGATCTTTATGAATGTGCATAGTGAATTTCAGCAGAGAAAGGAAAACTATAAAAATAACCACATGGAAATTTTAGAACTTAAAAAATTACAGTTACTGAAATTAACAACACACTAGATGGGCTCACATTAGTTTGGAGATGGCTAGAGTCAAGTGAACTTGAAGACCGATAAAAAGTAATCATCCAATCTGAGAAAACAGAACAAAACATATAGCTCTAAAGCTTTTTAAGGTGTTGTATTGACTTATCTTGCCTGATTTAACATAAGAAAGTATGTTACGTTGATGTCTTCTACAGATAAACATGACTCTGTGTTATATACTTAGTTATAATTAATGTAAAATTTAAGCTAGACTCATGTTTTTCATTCTCCAGGACCCCACCTTTGGAGTCCCCCGCTGCAGCTAAAAGGGACCTGGCAAGGGTAACATAAATGGATAATCATCTTGGAGGAATCGATCTTAACAAAAATTTCACTTTCTTCAACTAAAGATTCAGTATAGTACAAGAACTGAGAAAACCTCACTCGTTCTATAATGTCCAGCTGAGTGATCACATACTGTTACACATTTGCTTCTAAAAGTCATACATACACGGTACAGTGCTATGATTAGATACCTGAACTATGGTGATGGGGTGTCCGGATTTAGCTTTTGACTCTAGCACCTACTAACGGGGTGACTGTGGGCAGACTACTAGGTCTGTTCATTTGTAATACGGGGATAATAATAGTACATGCCTAATAAATTTGGAAAATTATTGGAGATGATATATGTAAAGCCCTTCCAACAGTGCCTAGCACATATGTGTTCACTGCTACCGTTACATTTTTTTCCCAGGTTTTTTGAGAATAGAGTTTTTCAGGGATAGAAGAATATTAAAAGAGTTAATCATCTTTAAAACACTGGTGTAAGAAGTATCTCATGTCAAAAATCTTTTTAAATGTGCTTTAGATGAAACCTGTTGCCTTTCCCCTGTGATAACAGAGACATTCCTTTTTGAAAGCTCAGCTTTAAAGATACTGCCTTCTTCTTGGAATAGCTGTCTACTACAGATAAACATTACTCTGTGTTACTGGGTGTGTTCAATGTGTAAATAGATTGTGGGAATATGAAAGGCTGGTTTTTCAAGTTCCTGCTCCAAGCACTTCACAGGGGTCAAATAGTCCAACATTCTATAGTTGGTGTGTCTAAGAGAAAATAAGCCTACAAAAACATTTAACCTTCAGATTAAGGTAAGACTAATGTGTTTAGGGATCTCCAGGGTGATACCTGATTTCTCGATTTCTGTATTTTGTGTGTGTGTTGGGGGGCGGAGAGAATAGCGAGACTTGCTGGTCAGGAAGAAAACAACTCCTTCTACCATTTGATATTGGATTTTACAATAAAAAAAGATTGGGAGCAATATGTACAGAAGGGACATTTTGGCCATTGGTCTCTATGAGTTTAATGGATTGAGGAGGGAAATATAATTATCTTTTTGTTATTCACACTTGATTTAATCTATGAAGTGAAGCATTGCACTAGGTTCTACTGAAGACTGAGTGCCTCCAGGAACGAATATGCATTCTAGTGACGTTAAAAAATCAAATTAACAGCAGAAATGTTGCATCGTTTTGCTATAAATCTCTCACACCTGTCTATATAAACCTCTCACATCTTCACATAACATAGATGGTCCTCTTGCTCTGAATTTCTTTCATTTATTTATTTCTGGTGTTTCATTTGGAATTATTGAATTGTTTTTATATGCAGTTCCATTTTTCACATGGACAGTTATTCAGTATGGATATAAATACAGTAAAAGGATTGCTAAAGTCTGAAAACTCTGGAATAATTTCAACATAAATATGATATTGTAACAGCCTACAGAAATGAGATATTAACTGTGAATATGAATATACTCTGAAAATATGCATCAGGGTTTTAAAATTTTCTCTTTAATATAGATTGTTTTAATTACCAATGCTATCTTCCTCATTTAAATGAAAAATATGTTTTTACAACAATTAATATATAACTCCTGCTTTCTCCAAGTATATGCATATGCTTGGAGAAAAGCACATACTTGGAGAAAACAGGAGTTATGTATTTATGGCATCCAAAATAGTATAAAATATTGTTTAAATGTAATAATGCATTTAGCAATATGACTTAAATACTAGCCTCCTTAAAATGTATTTTCAATGCAGGAATTAAGTATTTAATTTTTTCATTGTATAATAAGTTGCTTATATGTTATTTGGACAACAGCTTACACACAAAGTGTTACAATTCATACCCTATGTCTTAAATGCATGAAACCATTTGATTGGACTCTAGTGAAATCCTTTAATTGGTCCTTGCATTCCTCGGTATATGTATGTACATACCTACATATATGTGCATATTTACATGTGGGCAACTAATATCTGAGAAAATATGAAAAAATGTCTTACTGGTCTTTTAGTTGTTGAATCATGTTTTTTCTATGTGTTTATGATTTCCTGAAATTCTTTGCTATTTTCAGTTTGGGGCTTAGCTATGTTTCCCTCTATTTATTCAGATTTGTTAAAGTCTTCTAATAGGTTTAGTGAATAAAATTATTGGATTTTTATTGAAACTACTTCCTTATAATTATTAAGTATGTTACGGGAAGGAAAAGGAAATGCAGCTTTAATATGTGAAATGAGCAGTTCGTTTTACTTAAGCTCTATTATATGATGATATATCTTATGACTATTTTGCCAGCCTAGGTAAGCACTTAGCCAATCATCTTTAATACATTCTACTTAGAATCTACTTGTAAATATACATTTTGCACATTCATATCTTGTCTGTGCTTTCTCATCCTCTTTCTCTTTCACCCCTCTGTATACATTCACACATTTTCCATGATTTCACAGAACTTCTCTCCAACCTAGTTCCATTCCTGGTTATCTCTTTCTGCAGGGAGTATCATTATTTCCTTTGACCTCTGTTTCTCTACATCCTCCATCATGCCTAGCCCATGGACTTTTGATTTTACTGAAGACAGCAAAAGAGCAGATGGTGCTTCTATTACTTGCACAGTTAGCAACTGCAATGGCTACCTTAAGTTCTGGAAGATCATCTAAAATAGGAAGGAGCTCTTGGAGGAACAAAATATAATAAATATGTAGTGTGCTAAGATAGAAAATTCACTTGATCTGGTCTCCTTTTAACAAAAACATTTCTCTAAGAAGTGATTGGTAAAACATGCCCTACTGTCTCACTTTCTCTTTTAAAATCTTTCCTTCAAATTCCCCTATGACATAAACTCAATCTTGATCATTTTATTGACACTGTGCTTCCAAGGGTCACCTGTAGTGCTGCTAGGAAATCCAAGTGAATTCATTTATTTATTCATTCATTCAATAAATATTTATTTAGTGACAGCTATGCATCAGACATTGCTGAGCACTGAAGTTACAGTAGGGAACATTTAAGTCAGCCTTTATGTATCTCCAGTCTAGTTAGGAAGGATGTTAATTTACCTGAATAATTCATTACAATTGAGATAAGGGCTATAAGGAATAGTTTTCCAAATTTTCACTTTATTCATTCCCTTGGCTCTATGTGACACACCTAATCAATTCCTACTTCTTAAATTTTCTCTTTCCTTTTTGTCCATGACTCCATACTATTTATTCAACTACTTTCCTACTACTTTCCCTCTTGCCTATTTCTTCTTTTCTCTTCCTTAAGTTTAGGTTTCCCTCAAAGGTTTACCATTTATTTAGTCTACAACCTATTATGTTTTTTCTTTCTCTGTAACTTCTTTTTTTTTTTTTTTTTTAGACAGAGTCTCACTCTGTTGCCAGGCTGGAATACAGTGGCTTGATCTTGGCTCACTGCAACCTCAGCCTCCCAGGTTCAAGTGATTCCCCTGCCTCAGCCTCTCAAATAGCTGGGAGTACAGGTGTCTGCCACCACACCCGGCTAATTTTTGTATTTTTAACAGAGACGGGGTTTCACCATGTTGGCCAGGATGGTCTGGGTCTCTTGACCTCGTGACCTGCCTACATCAGCCTCCCAAAGTGCTGGGATTACAAGCGTGAGCCACCACGCCCAGCCCTCTGTAACATCTTATCAACCCTTAGTTTTAAATATCACCTCTAAAAGGACACTTCCAAGACATCCATTTCCACATCTTATCTCTCCATCTGCTAAACGTTTTCCCACTTGTATGTCCAAGGGTCACACGATTGTAGCCAAACTCACAGCCTTTATGTCAAACCACTTCCACTTTCATCTGTTTCTGAGAATGGCATTAATGATTTCCTGGTTCTCACATTTGAAACCTTGGAGTCAATTTGGCTTCTAACTTTTCCTTTGCTCTCAATATCTGAACCACTACCAAATCCATTCATTTCTTTAATTATAATGTATCTAGCAGCCATCCTCTCTCATCTCCCTTTTCTGTTATTTTTTCTTTTATTCTCTATTTTCTCATCCTTTTTTCCCTCAGTCTAACAGCTACCTACAATTCAAGGTATTGGTCAGGCCCCATCTCCATCAGAAAGTCCACGCTTCATGGATATCTTCTTTTTCTAAGCCCCAGAATCATGGGGGTGCTGAAGAGGACATAGCCAAAGAGCCAGGTTAAGTTCTGATTCTACCATTCACTGCCTCCTGCGCATTCTCTGTGAGCCAGTTTCCTCAGACTCATCGTATCTCATACACCGGTCACAAGAACAAATATGGTCATGGAGACGAAATCATTTTGAACTATGAAGTGCTATATAGATATTAAAATAAGAATTGTTGCTGGAAGAATAACTCAGGAGCAGAGGCCAAAGCCCCAGGTCTTAACTATTGAAATAATATCATGCAGGTGTTGAGAGTGTTGACTCTGCAGTCAGATGACCTGAGTTTGAATCTCAGCTCTGCTACTTATCAGCTGTATGAAATTGGGAACACTTAGCCGGCTTTCCTGTTCCTGAGTTTTCTCATTATAAATCAGGGATAACAATAGCTTCTACTGATATGACTGTTGTAGGATTAGTAGAGGTAAAATACTTAAAATAGTGCCTAGCATATAGTAAGTGCTCTGCAAATGTGGAAGAGGTGGTGGGGGCCAATGAGGCTGAGTGTGGTTACGAGGTGAGAGCCAGGCACTAAAACTGAGCCACCAGGTGAGGATTGGGTGCAGCAAGGACGCAAGCACAGAGCTACAGACTGCACACTTGTACTGAGATGAATACCTCATGATCCAGACTTTTTAAAAAATGATCTTGCATCTGGGGCAGAACTGAGCAAATGATGGAAGCATGAACATTCTCAGTGACCATTCAGGACACAAAAATGGGGATAACAGTCTTTCAGACATATTTTATTTTTGTTAAAGAAGGATAAATGTTAGCTTGCCCTTTTGTGTTGTGAAATATGTCAGTATATCATGGAATCAAAATGTCAGTATCCAAATAAATGTCCAAATGTTGAGAAAGCTGACTCAACTGTCCTCTATATTCTAGAAATCCCTCTCGTTAACAAGCATATGCTTACAGCATTTCAGAGGACAAGGGGCCTTAGTAATGCCATTCCTCACAATGTATAGGATTATTGCCCAGAGTATGTATTTTTACTTGGAGATTAGTTTGTTTGATTGTTTCATGTTAGAAAGAAAAATAATAATACTTAAAATATTCTAAGAGTTGTTCTAAGTGCCTTAAATTTTTAAACTCATTTAATTTTCACAAGAACCTCATGAGATAAATATCATCATCATCATCAACATCATCACCACCACCATTTACATAAGAAAAAACTTAGGATCATAGAGGTTAATTGGTAATTGGACCAGCTTTCAATCCCAAGCAGCCCAGCACCAGAGCCAATTTTCTCAACCACTGAGTGCTATCATCTCATCAAACTCTGTGTTCTAGAATCTGGTTAAGAGGGCACGCTCTAGAGCCTTAGACTGCTGTTACATGTTTCATCTCCAGTTTTTTTTGAGAGGTGATAACAAATGTTTGATAATTTTTCATAATCGATAAAAATTGCTTACATAAGATTTACACTAAGTAATCCAATGTCCAGTACTGCTGTGCAAGGAAAGTCTGATTTTTCTCATGCATTATTCTGTATTTGAGCATCAAACACCTCAAATACTGATGCTTTCTATTTCCTAGAGAGTATATTATACTACTCTGACCTGTACTTAACTGATGTTGTTACCCATGTACTTAACTGCTGCTGCTACCCACGGGGATATTTTCTGGGGTATGTGTGAGCTTCCATCCTTGTCTTTGCTAACTATTTCAACAGTTCGGGTTCAATTTTTGAAGTTGCTGGGTTTGTTTTCTGTTTCCTATTTTAACTACTTCTTGTTCATTTAAATGTTCTCTCACCGTAGTTTAGTGGAGGTTTTTTTTTTTTTAACTTTGTGTATTATCAGCTACAAAAATAATGTAATAGGCTTTTACTTCATTTTCTTCTTCACTGAATAAGAATATTAAAATCAAATTTACCTTCACTGAACACTTAATAACTTTTTTCATTTCCAAGAAGGCACAGTGCCATTTGTAACTCTTGTTAAAGTTTAATTTAGCAGTTTCCAATTTTTGTAACAGTTGACTTGTCCAGGCTAATTTGATTTAATCTTTCTAACAGAATGCCAGGAAACACTCTGTTCCTACAGTAAGAACATGTCTGAATCACTTAAATGAAGAAGAATACATCTGGTTCATGTAAATAGGCTTCAGGAGTATTTTCATTTTGCTGTTGTGCAGTCAAAAAATATTTCCAATAGTGTATCAGGCCCTGGAGGGAAACCGAGAAAATGGATACAAGAAAACTCTAAGAGACACATCATTCTAAAGCAAGTAAAATCCTCAAGACCAAATAATATAATTTAAACAACCGTTTAGCATTGACAATATTTACTAAGAATGGAAATGGTAGACTTTACCAGAAAATTTAGTTGAGATGAGGTGGGAGGTGGGGGTGTGCAATAGAGAAATCAAACTTGGAAAGTAACCATCAGATAATGATGTTCTACTCCAAATATAAACTTTAAATCCAAATATACTTTTATCTGGATTATAAAAATGAAAGTTCAGCAACAGCCCACTTGGTAAACACAGAACAAGAGTGATCATATCAAACATATTTACTTAATACAAGTAGCAGAGTATAGACAAATCCATTAATGTTATCCCGCTAAGAGATATTTACATGCAACAATAGCCTTCAGTCCCTGGTGTGAAGTTACATTAAAATCAGTATATGATTAAAATTTTTGAAATTGATTTCATTGTCAAGTGACATTATATCAAAGATCAGTTTTCAAACAAAGCAGTAAGAGCCTATTGCAAAATAGGCATGTTTATCAACTTTCAACAGATAACGGTATATCCAAAGATGTCTGTGGCCACAAACAAACATATAATTTTTAAGTTGCATATTTTGACTGGAACGAAACGTGTACTAAAAAACCATCTTGTGATGAAGACTAACTCCCACTAATTGAGAGACCAACACAGGGAGAATACTACTGAGCTTAACTACAAGGAAATCCAGACAGTAATATGAAAAAAAGTAGATTGGGATGTTCTGTTTGCACTAGCAGTGTTCAAGAAGGAAGAATTTAACCTGCTTTGAACTATTCACAGCTGCCATCTAATTACTTTTGTTGACTGTTAAGAGTTTGAGCTGCAAACACAGGAAGGTTATTTCTAACTCAGTTATACACAACCACCAAAGAGCTATTGATTTTCTTTCAAGTGAATTTCCATCTAACTCTTATTGTTCTTGTGAATAATAGTCATATGTCTGGCTTTATACTTAAGCACAGTAGGATATAATTAAATATTGGTTCAACTCAGACCTACAGAGTAGATTCCTGAACAATGAGAGTAACATCTAGTGATAATCTTTCACTGCTTATACTGGGAAAAATATTGAACCTGGGTCAGCAAACAGGAAATAAAGGCTCAGTACTGTCCTAATAATAATGGCAAAGGCTCACCGTTTCTGAAGATTTACCATGACTCAAGAATTATTCAAGTGTTTTCTATGTAACCAAGGCATACAGAGGTTCAGTCATGTTTCTCAGAAATTTTAGAGCCAAGATTTAAACCAGAGTTCCTGCTCTGTACCAGAGTCACTTTGGTCAGCTTAAGTCACTTCCAAAGGCATCTTCCTGGGATACTTTTTTCTGATGCACCGATTTTTACCTCTCTCCTTGATTCTCAGGCTCACCCAATCTATGCTGGTGTCTGTGAAGCTGTCACTGATCTCACCCCGTCTCCAGCATCTCACTGGTTGGTTTCCTCTCCATGATCTTTTCTTAAGGAGGCCCTGCATTCTTTGGGCCCCTCATCATTACTCGAGGCCCCTGTATCACTGGCCCCCTCAGTCCTTCTAGTCCCTCAATCACCACAAGTTCCTCCTCTCCTAGCGTAGCTCCACCTGTTCCTGCTCATAGGAGCCAGGTAGCAGCAGGCCCTCCCTAATCTCATTTCCCTCTCTATCCTCTCCACGCTCTGACCACTGCTACAGCTTTTATTTCTTTCTATAGTCAGGGTAATCTGCTCTGATGTCATATTCTACATCCTGTCTACACTGCCATATAATAAAACACTTTCAGTATATACAAATGTGTACCCTCCACAGCAGGAGTGCTGGGCATTGGTATAAGATTGACCAAACAAAATTACACACACAAACACCTATGTGTTAAGTTGTATATTATGTTATATATAAAATTGTCCTCTGTGTACATATATATTACATATACGCATATTTAATTCTACGGTATAGTATCGTGGTCAAGAACACAGTAATAAAGTCAGACCACTTAGTAGAATCCAGCTTCACCAATTATAAGCTGTGTGACATTGGACAAGTTATTTAACCTCCCTCTGTCTTGGTGTTCCTATCTGTAATACGGGAATAATGAAAGTTTCTAAATCAAAGGATTGATGTTGTAAACCAAAAGACATCTGAGACAGGTCTCAATCAATTTACAGAGTTTATTTTGCCAAGGTTAAGGATGTGCTTGTGACACAGCCTCAGGAGGTTCTGATGACGTGTGCCCAAGGTGATTGGGGTACAGCTTGGTTTTATACATTTTAGAGAGGCATGAGACATCAATGACTATAGGTAAGATGAACATTGGTTCAGTCCAGAAAGGCGGGACAACTCTAAGAAGGGATGAGGTTTCCAGTTCATAGGCAGATAAGAGACAAACGGTTGCATTCTTTTGAGATTTTGATAAGTACAATTTACAGGAATTAGTCACTTATGTCTTAGCCTGGCTTAGTGAAAAAATAGGGCAAAGGAAGCAATCAGATATGCATTTGTCTCCTGTGACAGAGAAAGGCTTTGAGTTCTCCCTGTCCTTTGTCCACAAGAAATTTCCCTGTGAGAAAACTGTGAGGGAGGTATGCAGCTTTTTTATTTTGTAGGTACCTTATTTAGGAGTAGAATGGGAGGCAGGTTTGCCCAATGCAGTTCCCTGCTTGACTTTTCCCTTTGGTTTAGTGATTTTGGGGTCCAGAGATTTATTTTCCTTTCAGAATGTGAAGATTGAACTGTTCATATATATAAACCAAGAATTCATAACAGGGCCTGAAATTTGTATATAAGTGCTGAGTGTTTACTATCATTATACCATGAGCCATAAGGAAAAAGCATTAAAGCGGGTATAATAATAGAGCAGGAAATATACATTTAAGTGGAAAATATAGTACAACATGGAAAACAGGACATGTGTGAATAATTATCACTTGAATAATGTGAAGCGTATAATTATTTTTTGGCTTTGCATTTTATATCTAAGGAATCTCACCATTTCACATGAAAAAGTGCATGTGTCAAGGAATCTTCCAGGAATTTTGCATTAGAAGTTCCTTTTGATCCTCCTCAAAACCCCATGAAGTTAGTACTATTATTGTCTCCACTCTGCACAAAAAGAAACT